>VZTE01003314.1:340019-390742 GCA_013397775.1 Eulacestoma nigropectus | reverse complement strand
GGAGTTTTTGCTTGGAGAGTGCTGGAGGGAAGAGGGTTTTGCTTTCACTTCTTTTTATTTCTTGTTACTTTAAATTCTGTTAGTAATAAACTTCTTTATATTCTTTAAAGTTTTAGGCCTGCTTTGCATTTCTTCTCATCCTTATCTCACAAAGTGAAAAGCATGTGATCAAACCACTACACTAAATTGGTGTTTCCGCCCGGTTTGCAAACCAAACCCGCTACACAATGAAAGCAGAAGGTCTTTTAAAGTTCTTTCCAATAGTGCTGCAGCTTACTTAATACATATCATAACGATTTTTAGTGCAACTCCTCAAAGGCTATACTGAGACATTATTAACCCTGCAAGAAAAATACTTAGAGAACATTAAGTGTATTTCTCATTTCATAATTAAACCACAAATGTCCACTAAACTTCACAGCTATGCAAAGTGACACAGTGAGGATTCTCCAGAAGAATGGAATTTTTCTCACAATTCTCATAGGTAATGGGAAATGTGCAGTATGAATTAATAGTTTACATGGTTTTCAAACAGTTGTTGACTGGCATCATTACATCATTACTACAAAAGTAGCAAAAGTAGTAAAAAGTGACAGAACAAGAAGGTTTCTATTACTATGCTCTTATGGCCAGGAGACTTGGGAATTTGGAATCAGTTTGTCAGCTAAACTGAGGCAGCTATTAGGCTTGCTGCCACAGGAAACCAGCATATGCAAGAAACGAGCACTGTGCAGTCACTTCTAAACAGCTTAATTTTACCCTCAGATCCTGTTCAAATGTAGGGTATTTCCCCACAGATCTCTGCTATCTCTGCTAAATTACAAGATTCCTTGTAGTTTCAAACTCTACTGAAAAAACCCAGGTTTTTTTACTGTCCTCTCTTAAAAAAACCCCTCCCCTCAAATTCAGCCTCTATAGTACCAATATTTGATGTTACTTACTAACATTTTGATTGATACTTCACGAAGCCTGCAAGATAATTGCTTTGTTAAGTTTAGAAATCACAGAGATGAACACATTTATGTATAATTAAATATAGATTTGAAAGACTGTTTTCTACATGTACAGTTCTTTAAGCATTTACATAAAATAGCATATATACCTCTCACCCAAGGCTGATATTTTGAGCAAAGGAATACTTAATTTTCTTGTTCAAGTAATTTTTATAACATATTTACAGAGATTTGAGAAAAAAAATACAGCACTGATGTTAATTCATCCATCTGCCTTGGGGTTTATAAACAAGATTAGAAATCCTCTCCAAAACTGAGGAGCTTGCTATTGTTAAGCTATTGTAATTAATATACTGTTATTTTAAAGCAGGGTATACAGTTTCTTCATCTAGCTAACTTTAAATGTCTTACATAGCAGGCAAATCTTAGGGGAAATATAAGAAAATATCTCACATATCAAACATGCCAGAGAGACTAAATTATCTGATATGGGAAGAGGTAAGGAGATTGTTACTTTCTCACTTAACACAGTACATAGCAGCACAAAACAGGTGAGAGGAGAGCTGCTGTGCCGATTGCTTGCACAGTCCCTCTCCAATCCTCCTTAATTTCCATTTTTCATACTCTGTTTACTTATCTTGCATACATTAGTGCTAATGACTGTTCAAAAGTGTCAGATGCCACACTATGAGCTCCATTTTCTTTAATATTTTAATTATATTAACAGTCTTCTGTACAATTAGTAGTCATATCTGTTCAATCATTACATCCTTCATTTAGCCTCCTTAAAAGAGCTTTTCATTTCACAATTCTGCCCTCTTTTAAGAGCAGCCTGTAAGAGACTGAAATGTTAAAGGTCAGTGATTCAAAGCAATTGACCATTTGTGGAGCTGGCAGGGTGCTTTGCTCAGGCCAGGTTTGCATCCCCCCTCCACGAACCAAGGGCAGAAGAGCTTTTGTATGTGTGGTGGTGAAACCTCTAATCTCCATAAGGCAAATAGTAAACAATGCCAACCCTTGCCTCAAAAGTAGTGTTGTGTACATATTTATTAGTACATACATTCGTCCATATAATTTACCACTTGAAGTAACAACATTTTAGAACAGAGTACCTTCGTATTGTCCTAAGTAACAAAAATAACTGAGGCTACAGTAAAAACACATATAACAATAAAAAAGTGATTTCCCTACTTTAAGACTGAAAGCTAATAATATCTATGTAAAATAGTTCTATAACTAACACTGCAAGCGCATTCAAAACATATCAGTAGCTTTCCTAGATAAAGACAACCACTTGATCTGATTGTATGGAACCGAACCACACGCCATGGTTCAGTGCCAAGGCAAATATCATGTTTGCAGCGTTATGTAACACATACACACTACAGGGTTATCACCAGGATATCAGTCTTCAGTGGTTTCAAGACGGTAATACTGAATTATGAATTAAAATCAGAATAAAAGGAGTGAAGACTCTTTGACTCCTGCACTCTGAACAAACTTTTAATTAGAATCAGTGTGACACATACTTTGAAAACTTTTAGTTGCGCTTGCTTTTCTCATTTTGCACTTTGAAAACTCACACAAAATAAGCCATATTGTATAGAAAAATATTGTAAACAACATAATGTTTAAGTAATAATATAAAATACAGAATCAGAGAGGATGAAGAAGACCTCCAAGATCATCAAGTCTAACCTTTGACCTAATACCAAATGCCCACTAAACCATACTGTGAAGTGCCACATCCAATTCTTTTTTCAGTAATTCCAGGGATGGTAAGACCACCACTTCTCTGGGCAGCCTGTTCCAATGCTTATCAACCTTTTTGGTGTAGAAATTTTTCTGCATATCTAACCTGAACCTCCCAAGGTGTGACTTGTGGCCATTTTCCCTTGTCCTATTGTCTGGGAGAAGAGGCCGACTTTCATCTAGCCACAGCCTCCTTTCAGGTAGTTGTAGAGAGCCATAGTGCCCCGCCAAGCCTCCTTTTCTCCAGACTGAACAAATCCAGCTCCCTCAGCTGCTCCTTATAGGACTTGTGCTCCAGACCCTTCACCAAGTCTTTTGCCCTCCTCGCTCAGCACCTTAATGACTTTTCTGTAATGAGGGGCCCAAAACTGAACACAGAACTCAAGGTGTGGCCTCACCAGTGCCAAGTACAGGGGTACAATCAACGCCCTGGTCCTGCTGGCCAGACTACCGCTGATACAGGGCAGGATGCCTTCTTGGCCACCTGGGCACACTGCAGGCTCATATTCATATTGCAAAGCAAAGCTGGAGATCACATCATCACACATCTTTGGGAACTGGTTTACATATAGAAGAATATTTTACTCTGCAAATTCCAGTCTAAATGTTGGAAGTTATTCGACAAAAGTATCTCCTTCTGTTAATTTTATGTTTGGCTATCAGCTATTTTTTAAATTGATTTTTGAGCTCCAAATATGGAATTGCCAATTCTGTTGTCAAAGAAATTTTACACGGAGTGGAAACAGAGGGGCTACGCTTACCTGTAACACTGGTCATATCTCTGCTAACCTCAGTGACCACTTGCTAGAGGGAAACCTACTAAGCCTGTTTTCTATAACATTATCAGACAGTCTTTCTGATAATACCTATAGAAATGGACTGATGACTTAAAATTCTTGGCATAGCCTTTTCATTCTTGAGATCCACCTAGAAAATACTCCCTACTATTTCTTCTTTGAGAAGACATCATTTGAGATAAACAGTTAGTTCCATCATCCTTGTTTAATCTGCATGCTGCTAGTACGGAAGGTAAGAGGGCCGGCTAATGCTGTCTGGTGCAGAGGAATATCTCTAGAAAGCAAAGTAACTGCGTGACCATTTGAGACAGGCCACTTGACATCAGCTTGATATGGCAGGGTTCAGTCTGAGATCACAACACTGCAGATGTCTACACAGAGATCTGCACAACTGCAGGAGGAGTCTGAGCACCCTGCACCTGCACAGTCAGTGGGAATCAGGCAGCAGAGCCTGTGCAGTGTTTCTGCTCTATCCCGTGTCTGCTTGTGGATGAACTCAGGCATCCTCTTGGCTCCACTGCCTGAAGTGCACTGAACTCCATCAACTACAACAGCAGCTCAGACACATCACACATTTGTAGTTACCATACGCAGTCTCCTAAAACCCGCGTGCTATAATTTTAGCTGGAAAAGCACTTCATGTTTCAAATTTAGACTAATGAACAAGAATTATCCTGGAAAGAATAAAAGACAAATTAGACCCTCAAATAACTTTCCATTGCAACAAATTTCTATTGTAACTTACTCAGGTGGCATTTTCCCAACACTCCCAGATGGCACATATCACTAATAGCTCTTAATTATCACTCAATATTCCAAATAAATTGGAACTTAAATTATCTGCCTTCACACTAATCTCTGCTTATTCTGATACTCATACATTAAAATTAATCAGATCATCCTACGTTTTAAATGCTGAATATAACAGAACTAAAGAACATCGCTGTAAAAATAGGAATGGAGACTTTACATCCTTTCTACTGATGACAATGGCAACTTAATCAGGGGACATTATTTATCACAAACTCACTTCAGACTTGTTAGAACCCCCAAATGTAATTATGCAGCCGCAAAATTACATTCCTATAGCCCTTTCTTTGAGATGGACAAACAGATGCCATAAATTCACAGAGTCTGGCATCACCAGACTCAGGACAGTTCATAGTTGAAAGTACGACAAAAAACAGTTTTATTCCATGTGACAAAGCTGATAAGAACATACTCTAACTGAAATGTTCCCAAACTGTTGTTAGACAAATAATGCCTAGTTAACCTCAATTTTCCCTAAGAAGAAAAAGGATAAGAGATGTTAAGTGATTTTTTTCTTATCTGCGCAGATTTCTAGTTATTGGTTTAATTTTTAGATTGAGAGTAAAATTCCAGACTTTTTTGTGTTTGAGAAAATGAGTTGACTGTGAAATTGCAAAGTTGTCTGAGATTCCCAAGTATAAATTCAGTCATAGGGTAAAAGAGATTTCCATTAATACCAGAAGTAAATATAAACTTTAAGAGGAATTTCATTCCTACCCCCTAAAATTCCCCCCAAAAATGCTTTGTACAGTATTGGCACTCTTTCAACCTCCATCATCAAACACACTATATACTTTATAATACAGAACAGAAATCTGAACTCAAGGAAATCTAGATTATGGCTTTAACTGATGAACTCCCATACCTACATCAGCCCCCTTTACAGTCACAATAAATGTTGACATTTCTCCTTCAGAAAAAAGACAGAAACTCATAAAGACATTTGGCAAATCTGTGTTCAAGTGTAATCAATTAACCCTCATGCATTTTCTCCAACTAATGCCTGTTCTGATGCCTGAAGCTAATTTCATACATATATTTCATAAGAATAAACACAAATTTGAAAGATATAGATACTGATTTTTCCTATTTCCTGTTAACTGTTATTCTGTTAATCAAAACAAAGACTAACAGACATAGAGAAATAAATGCTTAAAACTATGAACTTTTTTAGCTTCCTAAAATATGCAATGTTCAAGAATTTATATATTTTTTAAGAAAAATTGAATGCAGTCCATATCATATTACTACACATAAATACGTATAGGTACTATACAAGTACATTATAGGTTATAATTATTACACTATTATCTTATCTGTCTTGCATTTTATACTATCATCTATTAATGTATGCAAGAAGAGAAAAAGGAAGGGCTAAAGGAGGGAATGAGAAAAAAAATTATCTTAGAAATTTCATATAAATGTAAATAACCTATCTTTGAGGTCAAGAAGAGAGCTGCACCTCAGGCAACTGCCTGGAAGCTGAACGTATTTATGTATTTATTTTTAATCCTCCGTCTGCAAAACGCTCAGAAGAGAAACAGGGATCAAGGGACTTTCACCGACCATAAAATCAGCTCCATTTATGTGCATTAAAAGGTATGGCCACAAGGTGGCGCTCAATACTAAGGATTGAAAATTATGACTCGAAAAATGAAATAAAAATCTCGATTAGCTTTGTTTTCTTAAAATTGTAACTGATATGTTTCACCTCCCTTATTCTTAGACACATTTATTTCCACACCAGGAAAATACTTAGAAGATATTCTAAATTCCAACAGAGAGGTTTCCTGGCTCAATCTATAACAGCATCATTTTCCTTTAGTCACTTATTTCTCCAAAATCAAAACCCTTTTGATAATTGGAATTCATATACACATAACTGAAATAACTTATATACTGCTTTTGGTTAAATTAGTTCTCAACTATTTACCAGTACTAGTTCTGTTTCATGATGAAAACTACGAAGCTTCTACCTAGAATATGAATTTGCACATGGACAGCATCTTAGAGAGCTTGCTTTTTTTCTAATATGCTCTAGCTATGTTATTTATGTTGTTAACTTTCACTTTATTTTTTCTTTTACAAGCTTATTAATAGTTGTGTTTTTTTCTGGCAATCTTTCACCCTTTTCTGTAATTATTTTTGTTACAAAAATATCTGTTTTCATTCAATATTTTTTTTCCTCATAAGTATGAAAATCTGAAATTTAAAGAAACTGGAACAGGTGGGAAAAAAATAAATAGGGCTATAACTGTCAACTCAGTAAATGTGACAGTACTCGGCAAAGACAGGATGCTGAATCAATAAATTGTACACCTTTATAGCACTCTGAAAAGTACAGGAGTCTCTTAGGACAATCAACTTGGATATTTTACTTAGACAAGAGATCCTGGTGGTTACTTCAAGGAATATGCCCCCTCAGAGGAACAAAATCTAAGAGAATACCTGAAAATAACTATTACAGTTGTTTTGTGACTACAGGACAATGAAGGAAGAAACTGGGTATGTTTCAATGTAACGAGGCAGGACAAACACTCTTTAACTAAGCTATAACTATCTAACAAAAGTCCAGAAAATAATTTGTGAGTGTAAGGGAACATTAAAAGAATTATAAGCAATACTGGTGTATCTATACAAGTGTTTTAAATCCCTGAATCGTTGGGAGAAATCCACATTTTCTTACTGCTTTCAGTTCCAGAAGCCTGCAGAAAATCCACATCTGCAAAAAGTTAAACACTGCGCTGTGTTTTCTCTATGAAACACTATTTTGTGCTATATTAAGTTGTGTCCTCAGGGCTTACTCCAAAGCCAACAGTCTATTTTCCATTAGTTTTACTATGTTTTGCTATGCGATCCTTCAACTGAAAACCAGCTAGGACTCTGTTCAATTATTCAGCTATACTACCGTTTAAACGAAAGCAGGGAAATACAATATTACCAGTTTCAAATACCTCAGATTTCTGATTGTTGTCCTTGATAAACATACAGAGCACAATACCTGGAAAAAGTGATCACTAGAATCAAAGGCTTTGCACTAGAATTCTACATTTGATTACAAAATTCATGCATATCAAAGCCAGAGGTACCCTCACAGCAAGAAAATGTGCAGCATTTTTCATCCTTGATGCAATGGCCTTTGATTCCTCAGCTTTTATTATTATTATTACAAAGAGTTTTGAAAGGCTTTTGCAATGCTTTTGATACTCTAAATCCAAGAACCTCAGGGTTTGCCATCCCATACTAGGTTTTTAGCATTTTGTCAACAGTTCTCAATATTTTAGAACTTCCAAATGTGTAAGTCACAGTTTTTGTCTACTTTGAAAAAGAAAAAAAGTCAGAGAGGAATCCCTAGCACATTAATTACTAACTAGAGTTCATAACCTTAAACGTAGCAATAATGACAGTTTTGCACATGGCAAATTCAAATTTCATCTCATAGTGTTAGCACTCATAGATCATACAACATCCCCTATAGAAAAGGACAGATCCTCAGAGTAGTTAGCAGAAATCAATATGGCTTCTTAAAAGATCATTATTCAAATAAATAACATTTTTATGTATTTACAAAAGATCTTACATTTCCTTATTTGGAAAAGAACCCCCTGTAAGTGAAAACTGAGCAGCAACCCACGAACATTGCCCCTCAAAGAACCAAGATGCTGCAAGCTCTTCTGGTCACAAGTATTTTGTTGGTGTGCAGGGTGGACTATTTCAGGTCTTGCTGAGTTCAAGCAATCAGCAGCTGTACACATAACATCTTTCCCCAGGTAACAATGATTAAGTCAGTCCTAGTTATTTTTCTTGTCTGAAGATATATTTTGATTGTTAGGAAAAAGTATCTTTATTTTATTTTTTTTTATACTTAGTTTTAGCTATGAAAACTTCATTTTGGCTTTAGTCCTGTTGTATGTACTAGGAAATATGGACAATTCGCTAAATTTTTTTTTCTGAATCCTTGCTAAGCTTCATCAAAATCTCCTGTATTTAAGGAATTTGCTGGCTGGCCGAAGTTGACATCCGTTTAAGTGACTCACATTTTCCCAGTTTCTACCTTCTGTCACTGAGAAGACTCACCAGATGAGTTGTGCAAAAAATTTTGAAAACTCTTCTTTACTTTTCTTCCAGACGTGGCAAGCCATCACACTACAGCAAAACTTACATACAAATAATTATTTTCAGTAATGCTTCAAACATGTTTCAATGTTCTAATGTTTCTCAAGTTCTAGAAATCTAAAAATTTTTCATTTTTTAGCTTTGCTGGCTAAAATTAATTCTTTATCTACTTGCACTGGTATTGTC
Source organism: Eulacestoma nigropectus (assembly GCA_013397775.1). NCBI lineage: Eukaryota > Metazoa > Chordata > Aves > Passeriformes > Eulacestoma > Eulacestoma nigropectus. The sequence continues at coordinate 382,128 of VZTE01003314.1, read as the reverse complement.
CAGAGATGGAGGTCTGATAGGTGGAATGGGGACAGGAAACATCAATTTTTTAAAGTATTCATAGTTCAGCACAGAAATTCACAAGTCACCTACTACCGCTGTCTTCCTTTCTGCACTCTTCCAGCATCTTATCTCAAACAATATACTTCCAAATCTGCCTTTCATATTTTTAGCAATTTTATTTTCATTTCACAATATCCAGTAAGCTTAATTTTTTTAACTACCAGTTTTCATTCTAGTTCATGCCCAGCTTGTGTATACTCTACACTTGTCAAAAACATGATGCTGTTAGTCTAGTTCCCATTAGCATAATACATAATTTCTAGTTCTAGTTTTTTACTCAAATGAGCCAAAAATTACTAACATGGAACATGTAGAAAGATGTATCCAAATGCATATTTATATGATGTTCATTCAAAAAATCTCAGTTGTGGGATCAAAATACTGGTTTTCAGATTTTTATGGTTTTTGGGAAATGCTCTTTAATCAGTTTCTGTTGGTTTTGATGCAACAATAAAAAGTTTCTGAAATAATTGAGTTGTTCAAAAGAGATTTGGCAAATTTCGGCAAAATTCTAACTTCACTTTGATAAAGGTGATATGCAATGGTATCTGTACATTCTAAAGCATAGCAGTTTGTGGCTTTAGACGACAAAATGCTTTCCTCCAAGACAGTGATCTCCAGCAAGCAGGGATTCTTCTGATTCTGCCTGACTTTTGAAATTCTAGTTCAAAAGATCTTAAGATGAATTCTTAAGATAAAAGAAGAGAAAACTAATCTTGCAGATACCAAGTCTTTCATAAAAGATACAAAGGATATGCTAAAAACCAGACACTGACTATACATGTAATAAAACTTAGACTAGAAAAAGAAATATATGGCAATAAATATTTGGCAGTTCTCTAAAAAAAATCTCCTCAACTTTCCAGAAGTATGCTTAATTACTTTTTAACTTATTTTGTTTTCTCTAAAGTACCCCTGGATCTCAGAATGTGGAATTACCAGAATGTGGATCCAATTGAAAACACTCCCTCTTTACGTTTGTTTTTAATTTCTCTTTTATTTAAAAGTCTTAAAAGTGTGTGCCCATTTTACTCATTATTTCCCAGTTCATATTAATTAGATGTTATTGCCAGCTTCAGTGCAAAAACACTTCGGTCCAGTTCTGATATACTCTACATCTTTTGCAAATAAACTGAAGGAATAGCTAAAAAGCTCTAAGAAATTTGCCTATATGATAGTATTTGGGGGAGTTGAAAGTGGAAAGCGGATGACAACTGAAATAGTCAACATACATACCTAAACAATTCCATCAAACTATAATGAAACTAACATTTGAAAAGCTTTATTGTTTTGAAAATAAATGAAATCAAGAATATGAACTGAAATGTAATATTTTTCTCCATTTGTGAAGAAAATCATGTTTTCTAAATGAAAAACTGAATCAAACATCTAAATGTACCTTGGTGAATCTATTCACTTGCACTTATTCTAATCATGTTTTTAAAGAGCGTGTGAGACAGTTTCCAATATTGCAGTGACGTTTTCTGTCAACTTAGGTGTCTACGAAAATGTATTTTGCAATTACAATGGGTCAAACCCTTAATTTTTTTTTTTTTTAAAATCACATTTTAAAGATATCCTATACATTTATTCTTTTACAATATACAAAAATAAATTTACATGAATCCCCAGGGAGCAAAAGAGACAGTCAGTTAACAGTGATACTCTGAAGGAAAAACACCACACTTTTCTAGAAGAAAGCATATATATTTATTCTACAGGATAACTGTGAACTACAGGTTCTGTTCTGAATTTTATTTCAGTGAAGACAACAACAAAGGGTGTTCTCTGATGGCCTGAATCTTTGAAGCAATCACCAACCACTTAAAAAATCTGACACACTACATTTACATCCCTGAAGAACAGTACTTTGGGATGAAACTTTGTAAGTCAAGTATGATGCTAGAGAAAAAAACTAAAATCAAATACAATTCACTGGACCTTGCAAAATTTACTTTCTTTATTTTACTGTAGGAGAAATCAAACACGTTTTCTAAAAGAATGTCAGTCACTGAACAGCATCAAGCCTGTTGGGGGACAATATACTCACCATGAAATACAAAGTATAACTGACCAACAAGCAGCATTGACTGTCAGCGTACAAAGTAGAAACCCTTCAAATTGTTATTAACTTTTCAATCATTACTCTTCATTACTAGTAATTACTGTAGCTACACTATTTCCTGACAAATGAATTCCTAAGTAGATAGAATCTCTTTAAACACTATTTTCTAGTCATGTATGATTTCCATACAAAGGTACTAAAACTGCATGTGATCAGAACCATTTCTCAGCATAGTTTGGTGCACCTTATACAGAAAAGGTGCCTGAAAAACATTGTTGTCTGCAGTCTTGCAGTGAAAGTATCGCGTAAGATCACACACTGCAAACTAGAACTAACTGGCACATTTTGGAAAAGGAAGCAAGACCTAGAGGTCAGTAGTGGGTTAAGCTGCCTTCCCACCCCCCGGAATAATCCCTAGGGATTGAAAGCAGCTGAAAACAGGCTGAAGAAACCAAGCTCTATGGGGTAGGGCTGAAAAGGGGCTAGGGCAGAGAGCACTTATGCTGACTTTAATACTATCTATTATTTCTTCTTGCTGGAGTGCTTAACACTAACCAGATATTGCCTGCCTTTGAACCTGTTAAATGACAGAACAAAATGAAGAAAAGGGAGCTTTATCTTCTCAAGATACCTCACACATTTTTAAGATACCCCTGAACTTGATTACACATGGTGAAAACAAGCACAGGCAAAAATGGAAAGTGAGTAGTAGGCTGTGCTACTGGAGTACAAAGAGTGCAGTCCTGGTCCTCATACTTGTGAATATGAAAACCATCATACTGTTTTTGTCTTTGCTTTTCCCTCCCAAATGCCTCAGAAGTTTGCAATTTGTTTCTTTACTATCAGCATAGCTATTCAATATACTTGATACAATGAATGAGATTTCAAGTTGAAATCTTCTTATCCAGGGAAGCTATCGATTAATAACTACTGGGAAAAGACACAGCAAACTTTTTTTTTGGATCTGGATTACATGTTAAAATATCCTAGCAGCCAACTGAAGGACATTTTCACAGTCAAAGGAAAAAAGAATGTTGCATGGCTTTCCTCTCTCAATGCCCAGAATGAAGTTAAAATTTCAGGAAAGACAAACAGATCACAAATGCTTATGTAAGAATAAGAAATAGCTAGGAATGCATAGGGAAATAGTAAAAAGTATTATACCTTTAATACATTCACTTATTTAAATAAGTTAGTTTTACAGTAATATCAACATTTATGCTGATTTTAAAGGAAAAGAAAATACACATATGCTGCTACTGACTGTGCAAACCCCTGTGGCTGCAGCATCAACCAAATAACTTGTTAGAACTACTCATTACATAGCCTTGATGTCATAGCCTGACATCAAGGAACCTCTATTGGCCTAATATTCTTCCCATATCCCGCAGAGAAAGAAGTTTCAGTAAATTTTAATCAGTCATTTAAAAGTAGTCTTAGATTTAAAGAGAATTATCTATTAAAGAAATTCCTTTAAACAGTATAACTTTGAATTTCAGTTTCCATATTTTGAAGCACTAAGAAGACATTTAAACAAATTTCTTTACCTTAAGGTCTGAATTTACTGAATGCAAATACTGCACTAACTTGCAGAAGTCTGTGGTAGACTTCATTTAAGGAGAGAAGTTTAATCATGTTATAAATATGACAACAGTTTCAAATGCTCTTACTAAGCGCATTTATTATTTAATAGGAAATTTTGTCAACAATGAAAGGGGATGCTATAGGCAACACATTATCCCAGAGTTTATCAGAGCATTTCCTTGGAGGATTAGTAAGTAAAGGCACTAAATCTTATATTTACAGTGGTTAAATCCATTACTGATTTTAACCTGAATAACTCTGAAATAGCTGAGAAGTTCTGTACAAAAGCATAAAATGTATTTTAGTAGTTCCTTGAAGAAAAACATCAGCACCCCTGTCAGCTGTATTTGCAACCTCAGAGATCATTCTAGAAAAAGGTCTTCTAACCCATTTTTCTTCTAGGAGACCCATTACTAATGCAGTGCAGCTTCTGTAAGTTGAACAAATATTCATGCGGTGGCTTTCCAGTGATAAACAGGATGAAACTAAGCATTGTTGCATGTCAAGCTGACACTCATGATAGATAAAACAGAATAGACGATCAAGCCCATAGATTAGGGGGGGAAAAAAGACCATTTTATTTTTTCCCAGCATAGCAAAAGACTGTTACTTGTTACCTCAGTGCCGTAACTATCAGAGCCTGAGAGACAAGAAAACAAGTCAGAAATCCTTGGATAAGAGACTGATTTTCAGAAATATAGTTGATAATAGAACTATCTATACTATATATTTTGTATCTTCTGATTCATAATAAAAACATTAGAGAATTGCAGTAGACCGTAAACAATACACGGAAATACATAGAGCATCAAACTGAAAATAGAACTACAAACTTAAAGCTGTGCAAATACGATTTCTAGAATGACACATTAAAAAGTTACTATTATAATAACAGAAATATACATCAAACTTCAAGAGGTTTTCCTTTTTAAAGGTCAGGAAAAGCAAAAGCAAAAAGAATTGTTTATTGTTTCTGTCAACTTTTTATTTCAGTTTACAACAGTTAACACTTAACTTCAATATCTACAAATACTGCTAAAAAACCTGAAGGCAATATTTTTCTATTGCTCACAATATATCCCTCTATAAAAAGGCCTCCCCAAAATCTGACTGTCCATCTGAATAACAATGCTAAATTCCACAGCTCAGGATTCATTAAAACAGTGGAATCACTCTACACAGAACACATTTTTCTTTAATGTGTGAACTGTTTGGACCACAACTTATCATGAATTTTGTCTCTGACCTTCAAGCAGGACTACTGAATAAAATATCCCATGAAAGAAATACAGAGTTTCATTCCCTTCTCTGAGAGATAATTAGGAAATATTTTTCAAAAGTAAAAAAATATAGTAATTATAAAACAAATAGGAAACTTCAATATATGTTTGACATTTATTATAGCCTAATGTATTTGAATACATATCCTCATTTTATTTTTATAGTTTTTTTAATGGCATATCAAATATTAGATACGTTATTAGTAAAACAAAAATAAAATGAGGATTGCTCTGAAATAATTAAATGCCAGGCAAATGATTGCACATTAAATATTTGATGAATGCTCTCTAAAAATTAATTTCTAATAGTTTAAAAATGTTTGACAGATAATTAAGAGGATTAGTAATTGCTTTCAGATTTTTAAGGCCATTAAAGAATACAATGCTTTTAACTATTCTATTTTTTTAGTTCATCCTGTGAAGTAGCCGTCACTTCCAGGGATGCCTTGGGTGGCTACCTAGAAACAGAGACTAGACAAGAGTAAGGGAATAAAGGTAGGTATTTATTTGAAAGGCCTTCAAAGGTACACCCTGGGGAGCCAGAGGCTACTTCCAAAATGGACCCCAAGATAGATGACAAGTCACGAGTTCTTCACACTTTTATAGGTTTGGTCCATTTGCATATCAGCATAATTTCACCAATTAAAACTTTAGCTAATGATGTAACTTCTTCAATTTCTCCACCTCTCTTGAGGCCCTAGTTTACATCTTTGGGCCTAGGGCAGTCTGAGTGTCCTTGAATAGCAAGCTCACAGAAGCTTTGTTGTGTCTATCTGGCCTAGGAGAGCAGCTAGCAAGCTACAAGAAACTTTAGAGCTACACACTAAGCGAAACAGAATTTAAAAAATATAAAAGTTAAAACCTAAGGCATCACCAGTTGCTGTGTCTAGACTAGAACATGCATGATTTGGGTATTACTTATTCTTGTATGTCATATACTAGATTTCAGATGATTCTAAGTATGTTATTCATCCATTACAGCGAAAACTGCATACAGAATACAAAATAAGGACTGTATTGCATTACCAAGATTATTCTCTGACAGGTATTGCTAAATTTCATGTCAGATGAAATGGTAAGACTGAATGGCCTGTTGTCTGATAAATTTGGGAACAGTGCCAATAAACATCCATTTATACAAGATAGCTCATGTCAGACAAACATGATATTATCATTATGAAGCTTAGAGTAATCACTCTGCATCACACATCGCTGATATAATACAGTTAGACTTCTGTCAGAAATTTCATTTATATGGTGCGGCATTGGGAATTAAGTACTTTATAAAATGAATTTCATTTATTAAAGAGGTTAAAATCAAGCAATGATGATCGAAGAAAGTAATTGTATATAGGAACTTTCACATGACAGAATGTCAATGAGGTTCTTCAGAGATCCAGTTTGACCTATGGATATTTAATACTTTTACCAGTGATCAAAAAATTTAAAATATGAACATGCTGATGAAAGGTACAGTTTGGAAATCAGAAGAACTCTGAAGGAATGGTAAATGCTTGCAAGGACCGATCGGTCCCATGCCACCACTTGGCTCACCTATGGGTGAGCTTGGAGATATCTGGGAATAAAGAAAACAGGTCATGTTTGGAGAATGGATTTTAAAAAGAACCCAGAAAAGGTCTTATAAGCCATGTGTTTTATAGTGTTGGTACTCAACCTATTGCATAAGATGTATCTGATTTATAGTATAAGGTGTTAGAACTGCTGTGCCAGGTCAGACACAGTCTGTCTAGTGCAACAGTTTCTTTGAATAACAAATGCCTAAGGAAGAGGAGAGTATGAATGCTCTTCCCAGTATATTCTCTTGGTCACTGTAAGTTTGCCATTGAAAGACTTTCTAAGTAGCTTGATCTACCTCTAACAATAATTTGCTACTTAAATGAATCAAAACTTTCTCAGGGAAAAAAATTAAATCAGTGAAGAGAAGCAGCATAAGATCCTGGGTCTAGAACACTAGGCAGGCCAATTCAGACAGGAAGAATTACACACGTCAAGGCTACAAACATTTTAGAAATTGTTAATGGAGCTCAAACAGAATTTTGCGTCTTGCTCAATTCCCTACATCACATTATAAACATTTCACAACAGCTGGTCCTTGTTGTACACAAAAACTATGAATCCATTAGTGTGTCCCTGCAGTATTTCTACAACTCTGACTTGTTCTGCTTAGAACCACAGTTGTCTGCAATAACTTTTGTGGGTTTTTGTTTTTTTTTTTCTTTTTTTTTCTGACAGTTGCAATGGTAGAAAACTGTACAGATATAATTCCTGGTTTTTTTTAAGCCTATAAATGTGTGTAGCCTAGGCTCTGTGTGTATACCTATGTGGTACTGAAGTTCTTACCTTTGCCAGTAAACCTCTCCAGCATTAGAACTACCACTGAAGGAGAAAACCTCTACACTTTCAGGCTACCTGAATGTAGATGTGCATCGTACTTGCTTCAGACAGTGCTATTCCAGCCTCTGGTGTTTAATTCCAGGATGAATTATTGGAGAGAAAGCAGAAAGTTAAGGAAAATAGCCAACTTCTTTATGTCCAGCTGACTTCATTGTGCCTTGTGTCTTTATCTGTCACACTTTGAAGTCTTTAGAAATATTAGTGCTGAAAGTTCCTGTGACAAAATGCATGACTGTAAAGCCCTTTGGTAAGATGTACATAGGTTACTGCTCTTATTATAGCTACTTCTGTTAGAAATATTTACTGCTAAGAAAGAAAAGGAAAATTTAGACCGAACAGTAATAGCTTTAATAATAACCCACCACATGCTCTGAAATCACTGAAATCTTTGGTGTACTCATAAGTCTTCATATGTAAGAGCCTTAATTGCTCAGCAAAATGTTGCTAGCATATTACTCATTTCATGATTATTGATGGCTGTTTATGCACAGTTGCTGCCTTGGCAGAGTAAATATCTTACTTGATTAGTATCTTTATTGTGCTAACTGTATATAAATAAAAATATGCCTCAAAGATACATGCTGTGACATAATTATTTCAATACATTATATTCAAATTCGTTTAAACAGAAAGTTTCTAATGAGCAGAGAACATATATTCCCTCAATATCTTGGAAACTCCTTTTGTAGACAGACAATAGGTATTAGGTAACAGAGCCAGAATCAACAAAATACTTTATTTTTATTGTAAATAATAGGAATATAATTTAGCTTTGTTTGTTGAATGGATCTGAAAGAGTACAAATGGAAGTATGTTGGGAAAAGTTTCTGGGGGTGTTTTGCTACAGATTTCAGTATGACTAGGCTTTCACTATATTTTTAGTATTCCCATTACTGATTTATTTATGTGTGTCAGTGAAGGAGCCCATACGTATACTGCAGCATTTAATTTTTATAAAATAATAGCGATATATTTTTCCCCAATATCTAGATCATATTTACATGCAAAAGAAGTAAAATAATCTGAATTTACACTCATGTAATATGTGCATATGACATATACTGATCACTGGAAGAATTTCATGAGTTCTTCTGTCTCTTGATAGACATTGCAAGACCCAAGACAGACACAGGAATGTTATGCAATCTCTGCTTGAGAACACAATTCTCTCTCATTCATTGCTGTATGCCATGGTTTAGGAATGGTACTCCCCAATTTACTGCTCTCACTGAGAGTCTCCAAACCATGCACCTCTTGCTTGCTTCTCTCCCTCCCACAGCCTCCCTCTGCGCTGGAGAGAATTGAAGGCACAAAAGGTGAAGATCACAGATTGAGATAAAATTTACTGGAAACAGCAATGAGAGAAGAAAACAAACAATAACAGCAACAATACAAATGACGGAGGGTACAAGAAAGAGGAGAATGATTCATGTGTGATTGCTAGAATGGGGTATTACCTGATTGCTCTCTCCGCTGCACCTACACGACCAGACGGAACTCCTCCTCAGAGGACACTTCCTTCCCCCTGTCTCCAGCAATGATGTGAGTTGGTATAGAATAACCTTCAGGTCCCCTCTTGGCTACTGAAAAAATTAACCCTGTCCTGGCTGGAACCAGGACACTCTGGTCTTCACACCTCTTTCTTCTTATCTGGTTATAAATTTGTTCTGTTTTTAAGAGTCACACATCTCGGTCTTGCTTTCCCAGACAATTATCACCAGCTTGGTTTGTAACTGCATTTTCCCTCATCTTCCACACTCTTCCTGGGTACTAATTCTTAAGATTTTTTTTTAAATTCTATTGAGAAAGATTCCATAATTTCTCACATTACATTTTCATGCTGCAAGTTTCTCTGTAAGAACACTTGGAAGTGTGTACCATTATTACCGATCTTGTCTACAGCTTTTCCTGAAAAAGGATGATGCTTACATTTTCATATTAAAAGAGTAGTGTTCCCACATAAGAATTCAAATTCCCTTGGGAGTTTGCTTAGAATAACAAGTACATTTCACTTGTTACTTGTCACTATATAGTGACAATATTTTACTCCCATTTTTTATGAATAGCATGTAAAGCTTACAACTTAAGTATTCGTTTTCATTTACCTCTCTTTCCCAGTTTCTTCCTCACTTCCTGAATCATGATGCCAAGTCATCACTGCTTTCAGTGAATCATTTACCCTCCCTGTTCAAGTAATTTCTTCAGTGTAAAAGCAGAGAGATCTGTCTGCTTTATGGAAGCTTCCCAGCAGACTCTACTGTGTAATTCTCTAAATAAGCCAAAGACTGCTCTCCCAAAGACCACAGCCCTGAGTCTCACCGTTTATCATCACAACCTTCCTCTGAGTACTGAGCTGAATCATTACAACAACGAAATTTGCCATTCATGGAAATGGTTCTCACCAATTCTTGAGCAGCAAAGTAGGGGCCTGGTTGGACTCAAAAGCAGTCTCAGTGTAGCCAAGAACCTCATGGGTGGGCCACCATCCCAGATAATGGTTGCAAATGAAGTGGGGAGACTTCTGCCAGTATCTACTAGTAAGTTACAACCACTACATCCGCCTGGACAGATAGTCCACAACAGATCTCAACCAGAACCTCCCTGTCTCTTCCTTCCTGCTCCAGCCTTGAACCAGACAGGACTTGCACATGTCCAGTTTCACTGTGGGGCTCTGCACAGTCAAAGATCAACCTAACAGAGAACAGAACTCCCTCTCCTCCACTTCCCTGTCTGTCTCTTCCAGCATGGTGCATACAATGCATTGCCTCAGAGATAAAACCTACTGCTCCATCCACAAGTTATAAATATTACAGCACATCAAAACACATTCATGCTACACATATTCCAAATGGGTTTAGAACTTTTCTCTATGACAGTTTTGTGTTTCCATCGACACAGGAACATGCCTTCTAATTAACTTAATCTAATTTAATAATTAATGAAAAGTAAAACTAAAGAGATGGGAGCTGTTTTCACTGACATACACAGTGAGTTGGATGAATACTTCTTTGACAGATACCTCACAAAATGTGCACTGCTGAAATAAGCACAACATTTTCCTTAATTTCTTTATCAATAATTTTGACTGTCTAAATAAGCACTAGCATTTTCAATAGCTTAATTTTTTTTCTTGTATTATCCTTAAAAAACTTACATTATTTCTAATAAATGAAGAGTTTGAGATTTTGTTATAAGAAATCTAATAAAAAAAATGTTCAGCATTAATTAGTTTTATAGTAAAACATGGGGTCTCCAAGTTCAGGTTTGATGCTATTTTTATAATGCAGCAGATACCAGCATCTACTAGAAAAAAGAGGGGCTTTTAAATATGCTATTTTATGAAATATAAGGACATCAACTATAAGAGCATGGTTTTAAAATATTTATTATAGCTCTCAGAAGCATCTTGACAAAAAGAACATATTTGATCCTGATTTTACATTTCTCTACGTTTCAGAAATCTGATTCTACCAGCTGTAACATCTATGCTCCATTCATAATTACTAAAACTGAATGAATCTTCACATTCTCTTCAGAGGTATATAATAAGATAACATATTTATTACAACTAATGACAGACACAAGAACCTGAAACCCTCAGAAAATTCTAATCCACAGGTGTCCAAAATACTGAAGAGTTTATCAATATATTTGTCAGTGCAAGAAGGTATCTCATTTATGTATTAAAATTTTTCCAGTGAATAAGTATCTCCTCTATGTTCTTGGGGAGAAATCAATTGTGGAAAGAGAAAGAACATTATTTTTCAAGGGATGTTAAAAAGACACTGCTAACTCTAATCTTTAGACTTCAGTTTATATCACCAAATACAAATGCCACACACAGCACAGAATTAAGAGTTGTTAGGGAAATATCCTTTCAGCAGATATGCTGGCATATTTCTTGAAACTGGTGGTTTAGGGACTTCCCAAGCAGCAAACATGAAAGTTACTGTCAAGTAGTACAAATTGCATAAAACACTACAGATTATCAGCTTTTTCTTAACAAACTGAAAGTAGCAGGACTTTGCTTTTCCTTCACCACTACTCCTTCTGTTCTCCCATTCAATTCAGCAACTTCACATGACTTTTCATAGCAAAATCTTCCCAGAAGCTCAAAAATGCTGCATCTATTCCCATGCTGGACTGTCTTGTAAAAAACATCAATTCCAAGACTGAAAAGACTATCAGTGTAAATTATTCACTTGCCTGTTTTCCAGCTTGTCCATATTCCGATCCTTGGGCTGACAAGAAGTGACGAATATGACCATTGTTTTTTGCTTTTTCTCGAAGAGCCATAGCAGTTCGTACTGTAGCATTTCTAGCATGAACAAACACCATCACCTTTAGACAGAAAGGAACAAGATCAATGAGAATTAAAAAAAAAGGTTTAATCAAATAAGGAAAATGCTTCAATTACAAAATATTTCCTATGGGAATGACTGAACTAGTTAATACATGACATACTGATGAAAATTAATGCCACTTAAGGGCTATTAAAGGATGATCCTGCCTACATTGTATTTAATATTTTCAAAGAGCTTTTGAGAAGGTCGTATTTTTTTAAAAGTCTTAAGTATTTAAAAACAGGGAACAATTGTTGGCCATAAATAGGTCATCTTCACAAAGTAGTGTGATTAACACTGACGTAAAGAGTTGTTATCTGACACATCCTAAATGATCTGGAAAGCAAATAATGGGCTAATAAACATTCTGATGCTACAACTTGGTTATGTGAGAGAAGAACAACCAATCAAACAAAAGAGAACTACTGTGCAATGCTCACAGGTCAAAGCCCGCAAGAATATTACCACTGTTAACAGCAGGACCACTAATACAATATTCAAAAGCCATGAAAACACTAATCAAAATGTTTGAGAGAAATGTTTTACATTTTTTTCATGCTGCTGAGAATGTCAAGAGTCCTCAAAAAAAAGTTGGAATCTTTTACCTAAAAACAACTAAAATATTCCTTTCTGATTACTGCCTGCCATAATATATGTCTAGAAACAATCCTGTGAGCTTAGGAAACTTTGATAGAGGCACACAGTATACATGCTTTAAGAACTGGAAAGGGACAGATGGATTGGGACCACATTGGATCTGAGTTCCCTTTCTCTTCTGTCTATTATACTCAATAAATTCCAATAAATTCAGCAATTATAAACAATAAAAAACATATGTTTCTGCTTTTAGTTAGCAGAGGCTTGGTACAGACGATACAACTTTGGTTTATGATTTCTAAAGCTTTTGCCTACATGAATGACAATATCTGACACCATAGCAGTCACTCATTTAGAAAGACCTAAGACCTTAGTATGCAGACAATAACTAAGAAACAAGCATTGTGAAACTGTCCTCTACCCAGAAGCCTTTCTAGAATTCTTATAGACACCTAATTTTTGGATATGCAGCATGTTTCTTTGATATTTCTTTCCCACTGTTTTTAAAGTAATAATGCACACGTGAATTCATTGACTTTTATGTATTAAATGACCACATATCAACACCTGAAAAAATTTAAAGTGATGGCAAAATTTTTGACCAAAAAAACCAGCTTCTCAGACAGACAATAATCTCTGTACATCTTGTTACCTCTTGTAATCTCTGTACTTCACTACATGTTTTTAAAAAGCATCCCTATTTTAATTGACACATAACACCTTGTTGAATGTTTTTTTCCCAATGAAATCAATAAACATTTATCAAATATGCTGTAAGACAGCAATATAGTCTTAGGAGGGTTAATTTATCCTGTCCTAACCATGTCAGGGAATATTATATTTCAGTGGCAAAATCTCTGTGCATTACATTATGCAAATAAGTTAGGAAAAGTAATTTAGAATAGAGAGAAGCGGTTCCACAGTTACAAGCTGTGTAATTAGATCTGTACTCTGCAGTTCAAAGCTAGCTCTGGTGTATATAGCCCTAGTGCTGAAAGCGTCTGCTGCTGCTCTCCTGAAACCAAAGCTTTTCAATAATAAAAAATATACAAGAAAGGAGAAAGCAAATGTCTCTAGCTAGGTTACTTCCTCAGAATTTTCTCAATGTATAAAACAAATCAAACCTTTTCACCAAAAACTTTGTTTAAAATTCACAGCAGGAATTGCTTGCATTCCCCTAAGAGTTGCATATTCCAAGTTTTAATCTTTATGAAACAAGTTAGTGCATCACCAAAGCACAGACAAGTGTGCTATTATTATTAAAAATTTATAATCACTAAAAATTTATAATTTCAAGGTACTTGAAATACCTTGAAATACATTTCTTCTGCCTTGGACAGCAAAGATGCTTGGATTAACATTTGCTACCAGAAAATACGTATCTCAAACTGATATTCTCTATGATAGCCTTAAAATGGTGCATCATTTTTCTGGGGAAACACGCTGACTCTTTCAGTTATTTTTCCACCTTGTTATTAAAAGTGCTGGTGACTTGAATGCTTGAGTTCAGCAATTCTCTTTTACTGAACACCTCTCCTTGAAGAGAGAAGGCCTAGGTTTTGCCACCCACTTTGCATCATACCTTCCAAAGAAACTAAGATGAAAGAATGAATTTATTTAATTCAATGTTGATATTAATTATGCAGTAAAGAAACAAGTATCTATATTTTGGCCTCAAGACACTCTTTGGCTTCACACAGCTAAATCCTTTTAACATGTTCTTTTATGTGGTTCTTGATCTGGGTATCACTTCTACTGCAAATGAACAGTGGGATATTTATCAACAGATTAATCTGTCCAAACATTTTCTCCCTTAAGGTCAGCACGAAAACTCCTCCAAGTATTTTACAAAACTCAATTCCTAATAAGGTTCCAACACTTTTCCCCAAGGACTGCTAACAACACCTATTTATGTTAAAAACATCTCCCTCCACATCATTAAATGGAACCCTCTTACAGACTAAGTAAAACTCACTAACATGTAGCCTTATTCCAAAGAGTAATAAAACTGGTTTTGTCTCATTCTCCATAATTGCCAATATACACTTCAAAATTGCAGTGCCCAACATTTACAGAATGAAAAGTAAATTACATGCAAAATATACATGAAAACAACACATACAGTTCACGAATGGCTCTTGATCAAAAATGATGCTAAATCAGAATATCTTGATTACCAGATCTAACTGATAGCATAGCAATGTATAAATGTGATTTCCCCTTCCTCTCACCAAATTTAGTAACTCATGAAGAACTATCCAGAACTAGTAACTAAAAGAACAGCAGTGAAATAAATTTCATAAGTTGACCTATACTAAAGCTTAAAAAGGTTAATACAGAAATCTTATTTTTACTTTAGCAGGTTTTTGTATTTTGCATATTAAAGTCTTTCTGCATATTAAACACCATGGGAATGGAAAAAGCTGAACAGGCTGTCACTTACCAAGGCAACAAGAGAATTTGAATTTACTTTTTAATTATTTTAATTAATGTTGGTACATCTTGTATTTAAAAGAAATATTGACATAATTTGCATGTGTACTAAGATCTTCTTTTACACTACAGAAAACTGGAGGATTATTAAGCTGCCTACAGACTAGTGCTAAAGAGACATTTCTTATGTCCTTCCTTTTCTACAAAAAAATCTTCACAATTTAAAAGCAGACTGCATTTACTTGTCACGTAACATTAAATCATGTGGATTGGAATACATGAATTTTCATTCAAGGTTGAGAAGCCAAAAATGCAAAAAAAAAAATGTCAGCAACACTCACCATTAAAACATTTGTACATTCAAGAGAAATATTTAGGAAACTGTGCTGAAAAACAAAGCTACATAATACCATACAATATTTAACAGAAAATACTAACTAATACCAAAGAAATATATAATGTTCTGTAAGATAATCAAAACAGTAAGGTGATATATTTTGAACTCTTGATAGATTGCCATTAATTGCTCTCTAAATTTTGATTTATTCACTCAAATAAATTACTTCTGATCATCCCTGTTTAAACAAAACCTAGGATTTTTTAAAAAACTCTATATAATCTTATTAAAAAATCTATTTAACATCATTATTTATCTAACTACATTTCTATTTAGATATACTGGGTTTTAAGGGGTAACAACTCCATTGTGCAGATATTTTTACTATTGAAATGTGCACTTGCTCATTTATTTATCTGCAATAGTACTACTTTTTAAAGACGTGCCCTATAATTTCAATTTCTGTATTTTTTTTTAATGTGGAAATGTATATTTACTTAAAATGTGATTAACCTAGTGAATGTTTTATTGTACACTTCCATCTAATTTTTTTATTTCCTATAAATCATGGAATCTTTTGAGCTGGAAGAGAACTGCAAGGATCATCAAAGTCCTACTCCCGGCCCTGTACAGGACACCCCCAAGAATCCCACCATGTGCCTGAGAGCATTGTCCAAATTCTTCTTGAACTCTGTCAGGCTTGGTGCTGTGACGACTTCCCTGGGGAGTCTGTTCCAGTGTCCAACCAACCTCTGGGTGAAAAACTGTTTTCCTAATATTTAACCTAAACCTCCCCCAACTCAGCTTTATGCCATTCATGAAACTATGTAGAGTTATGGTGAGGACATTATATTGGAAATTCTCAATTTTCTTCCTATTGGCTCTTCCTTCATTTTGCCTTGTATGTTCTATATCTATCCATAAAAATTGCTCTACCATACACATTTTGAAATACTTTTTTATTAATATTTTTTATTCTTAATTTTCATTTCTCTTACAGTAAGGGTAGGACTAAGGATAAGTCTTTGGTCTGATCTTTCCCATTTGTCTCAGAGACTCTGGGATTCCTGTAGGTAAATCTTACTAGCAAGACGAAGGCAAAGAGGACATAGAATAGCTCAATGTTATGCATGTTTTCTGTCACAAGTTTTCCTGCTCCGTTCAGCAAAGAGCCATCATTTTTCTTAGCTGTCTTCCAGCTGCTGCTGTACTTGTGGAAGCTCTTCTTACTGCCCTTCACACACCTTGCCAGATTCACGTTCAGATAGAGTTTGGCTTTCCTAAACCTATTTCTGCATGCTTGGACACTGGCTTTATACGGCTTCTGGGTTTCTGGTCCCTGCTTTACCCTCCTGTCTTCTTCCTTATCATGTTTGTCATGTTTGTTTCTTTCTCATCCACACTTGCCTTGGGCCATTTTGCTTGATTTCCTGCACATCAGGATAGATTGTTCTTGAGCCTGGAAGATCTGATCCCTGAAATCCTCTAGCTCTCCCAGACCACCTGTCATAGGATTCTTTCAAGATTTCTGAAAAGGCTAAAGTGCACTCATGCAGCCCAGGACAGTACAGCTTTTTGCCTTGTTCCCTCCATCAGAATCTTGAACTCCACTATCTCATGGTCACCGCAGCCAAAACATCTCCCAGCATTCAGATCCCCAATCTGTTCTTTGCTTTTTGTAAGTACAAGGTCCAGCACAGCATCAACCTTCATCAGATCGTCAATCATCTGTGCTGGGAAATTGTCATCAATGCACTCCAGACACTTACTGGATTGCTTTTGCTCTGCTGTATTGCCTCTCCAGCAGATATTGGGGTGGTAAAGTCTCCCTGTAAGACTAGAGGCTACAAACATTAAGATTCTTCTAGTTGTCCGAAGAAGGCCTCGTTTACTTTATTCTTGATCAGTGTCTGTAGCAAAATCCCACAACATTGCTTATGTCTGTCTACTGGCTAATCCTCCTCCTAAACTCTCAGCTGGCTCATCATCTATCCCTAGGCAGAGCTCCGGGTATCCCTGCTGTGCTCTCACATACAAGCACGTTTTTTGCTGCCCTAACCTTAAGCTTGCTCAAGATTCTGTTTCCACTCATTGCAGCACTCAGTCATGTGAGGCATCACATCACATCTCTGATCTCAATACCATCTTAGCTCATCAGTTAGGGATGCAGATCCCTAATTTCTCCCTTTTGTTCCATATGCTGCATGTAGCAGTGCACAGGCATTTCAGAGAGGCACTCAGCCACGCTCATGTAAAACGTGACATTGTGTCCTCTGCCGCTATGTAAAACTGAAAGATACAGGGGTTTGGTGTCTTTTCCATTCAAGGCTATGGATAAAACAGTTATGGACCTTAAGTGACACTGAGCCTCTAGCATTAAAATAGGAGACTCTCACGACATCAAACCTTTACATTGAAGAACAGTGTTCATGCAGCAGCACTTATGGGAGGATGCTTCAAGTGAAAAGGACTTGCCCACATGAAACTTCATGACTCTGCCTTTATACAACAGTTATATATATTTTCCACTGAAGAAAACCTGTTTCAGAACAGTATAATAGGATCTGTGCTATCTTCCATTTGTAGCATTAGTCAAACATATTACAAATTCCAGAGGAAAAATGAATAGAGTGAAAATTAAAGCAGAGGGCGAATTAAAAATAAGACAAACAAACAATACTTTACTGACTTCTACAGGTAGTAGAAATTATTCTGAATTTTAATTGACAGGATAGAAATAGAAATAGCAATAACTATTCTTGTATAGAAAATTAAGCGAGAATAGCTAGTCTATTACTATGCAAATATATGTCATTAGGCAGTTAACAATTGCATTTTTGCAGATGCCAATGGACTTGAATGACAATTATTATTCAAAATTATAAGCAGCTTCTCACTGTATCTTTTTCTAGAAAAACAAGATCACGCAGTAACTTGTTTCAAGCATTTCCCTTTGTCCTGTTTTGACACTAACTATTTTGACTTTGTATAATAAAATATGTTTCTATGGTATAATAAATTATATTTTCAACAAATATCACTCTAGATTAAGAGTTGTCATGTTCACCATGTCTCTTCTTATGTTTTCAAATCTATTTATATACTCACATGTATAACATTCATAACATGCAAAAATGACCCAGGAGTCGGTAGCGATAAGCAGATTCTATTCAGCTTTAATAAAGGAAAGGAACATAGAAGATACTGGAGAAATCTTTATATCTATTCCTGTTACTTCTACTTAAGCAAGAAAAATTAAGAAAGTTGCCATGTCAATCTATCCTCTGGTTTCAGTAACATAAACCTACTAAACAGTGAAAAGAACAGTCATGCTTTCTAATTTATTTTTTATCAGTACTGATTTAAAGACAGACCTTTATCCAGATTTTTGCTCCTAATCAACAGGCTTTCTATATCATCAGAAAAATAAAGAACTGCTTTCAAGTGCAAGCAGCGTTTTTAATATGAAACTTCATAAAGTTATGAAGAACTTAAGTGATGTATTTATTGGTAACAGTAGTAAATTGTGCTAGAACAAAGAGAATCTCCCTCCTAAGCCCACATGATATATATCTAGTCTTCAAAATATCCTAGCCTAAATAAGAGTCTCATAAATACCTCATGAATAAAAGGCATGCAATTATCTAAATGTAATATATTCTGGAATCATCTTTTCAGTAGCCACAAAGAAAACTCTCAACATCACAGCACTACATAAATGAGAAACTTCATAGTCTGGAAAGTGATTAGAAGTATAAAGCCAAAAGCAATTTCCTGATGCATTTTAGTGAAAAATTTATTTTCCATCCTCATGGATTACTCAAAATACCTTATTTTCTACAGCAACCTATGTTTCTCTGTATTTCTAATTGAAACCCACCAATGACATTACCATTGGATTCTCAGGTGACACCTGTTAAAAGTCTGTGACAGGCATAAGGTCTTGATGGACAGTAGCTGCCTTGTCACATTTTGAATAATTTACAGACATTTTGACAAAAATCAGGTAGTTTACTTAAATAGTTGATACTATCATGATAAATTAAGCACACAGATCCATTTCTTTCAGAGCTACGGGGCAATAATTTTCAAAAGCTTTGAACCACTGACAATGCTTAACATACCTTTTGGATTATCATTTAACCTTGTCATTGAATTCTCACTCAAAAATAATGTGGAGCTGACAGGAATTCACAGCCTTAACTTCCCACAATCTTCTAGACTGCTAACGGTTTGCAGTGTGATATCTGAAAAACAGCTTTTAACATAGAGCTACTAAAACGCATCACATATGGCTGCAAGACTGGTCAAACTGCCTTTGCCATACTTGCAAGCAGTAAATCCGCAACTTAACGCTTAGGTCAACCACAAAAGGCCAACTGGCTCAGGTTGTAACCATCTACTACTTCATTTGAAAAAAAATTTAGGCTATGAGAAGTTGCTCATCTGGAATTAAATTTGATTTTTGTTTTGTTTTAATGATTCAATGCAAATTCATAATATAAGAGGAAGAATAATCCTTAAGAGTAGCACTTGCTACCTTAAACAGCTGTAATTACCAATACCTACAACAACTGTGTAGCTGTGCAAGACTGCAGACATAAACTGAACACCTCATGTACTCATAAATAATGAGAAGATATTAAATTGGTGTTTCTGGTCTACATAAATTCATTGTGAAAACCTGAGTACACATATACAGACAAACTACTATATAAATACAAGCATACATGCAAAAATTAGCATACTGCATAGAAACATTGCACACAAACATTTAGAAGGCTCCCTAATTGAAGAATTATGGGGGTTTAGATACATAACTTGTTATGGCATCCATTTCCAGCAATTTCCTCAGCTGTTCATAAAGGCAGCTGACAAGGTAAATGTTTAAAGTCAAACAGATTTGACCATTTTCATAGATGGAAATAGTACATACATATCACTTGACAATAATATGAAACAGCTGGTATAGAACACTTTTTGAAGTGCACAGCACATCAATATAGTCTTTTCAATTAAAGTACGAAACAAAATTTCATCTATACAGGCATAAGATTTTATTAACTATTATATCCTTAAAGTTGAAAAGGCAGTTGTTGTGGAAATGAAGAGCATAAATAAATGATGAAGAGGCAGAACATAAAAATAGTGCACATGCACTGAATTAGTTTGTGATTTTATTAAAGAAGCTACGCATACAATTGGGCCCTAATTGTGCAAAAACTGCAAAAGAAAATTATCCAAAACCTGAATTCTTCATTTAATCAGCTGACAGAGAAATAACATTTAAAATCATTAGTTATAATTCAGCTATCCTGCCAGGCCACTTTACCTTCTGTATTTGTGTATTTTTGTTCATACATGTGAGCATATATAAATATAGAAGTAATATATACACATATATATATGCAAATAAGCTACACCAGATGATGGAAGAGAAACAATCTGTATAGATACAGAAGCACAAAAACACAGGCCGAAATAAACTCTTTAAGCTCTAAAATGTAAATCTAGAAAAAAAACCCCAATCTAGATGAAGAATGCATTTTAACAAATCCTGTAACTTCTCAGAGTTATTTGTCCAAAGCACGCTATAAACACTATTTCACCCAGGAAAAAATACTAGGACACGCTTAATTCTCAAGGGACTAAGTTCCAGAGAGACCTGTGAAGAAAATACTGTTTTATTAAATCTTATCTCAAGACATGGCTATAAAAGCACTGTCAACAGCTCCAGTAACTAAGCTTATTAAACTTTTATCTTCACACGGCTTCTGCAGCCAAATAACAGCTGGAAAACTGATAATAAAGAAATTTAATCCATCATTTTTACAGATGAAATTAATACCTGTCAAATTCACTGCTGACAATTTAATATAATATATTTAAATTAACTACTCTATTTCTTTTTTAGTTTAAGATAGCTCAGAAAAACAAGATGACACTTCTTAGTACTGCAAAGTTCAAGTCAATTATTGTACATAGAGAACAATTACAGACAAAGTGAATGTTTTATGTGCAATATACATCACAGAACCTGTTCTGACTATGTAAGTTCAAGTATAATTTATTTCTGATTGGAGACAACAAAAACCCTGATTTAAAAGAGCAAAGTATTAAAAATCCATGCAAGGTAATATTTAGAAATTATTCCAAAGTTTTTAAAAACACCTCAAAATTATTTCTAATGAACTAAATGCGAACCAGTGGCGTAAGACAACATTTAAATTAAGAATATAAATTCTAATTAATAAAGCAATCTTGATCTCTAGAAAACTGCACAGTAACCACCCAATGCATAAATTAATTAAAAATGTTACAACTATACATGGTTGTATTCTGCACATTCATTTAATTTTAAAAGATAAAAGGTAAAAGCTTGGGACAGGTATACCAGATGCAGTTGAGACAATACTGCAAAAGCAGAAGATAACACAATCCAGCCAAACCTAAAAAACTAGCAGAAAATGAGAAGATTAAAAGCTCAGAAACTAACTATGTACTTGAAAAAGCACTTTCTTCAAAAGGTTAAAAAAACTGAATTGAAATAAGCACAAAATGGGCACTTCGAAATCACCACTCACAGTGCATCAACAAGAACAGATGGTTTGTATAAAACTGTTCATTGTTATTTTTAGCCAGATTTTTCATCCCAGTAGTGAGATTTCTAGCATGTTAATTCAAGAAAGGCTTGTTGTATCTCTACTGGTTTGCAGTTATTAGCTTAAGTTAAGCGGAGTTGTTGCTAATTTTGTACAATTACTACTACTGCATTCCCTTTGTGATGTTGTGGTGAGGCTTTCAATGCCATATAGCATTTCAAAAATCCAAGCTCTTTACAACAGACAACTTGGCATCCTTAGGTACTAGAAAAGCTGTTCCTTGCACAGTGAAACAACTTCTTGTAAAGCCATGATGTCTCCTCAGTATTTATGTACTGATATCTTGAACCTCAATGCCTGCACAAACAGCAAGGACAATGAGAGCCACAGAAAGGTGTCAAAACTTCCACAGAGCAGCCAGTTATGGCTATGAACTGAAAACACCAAGCTTAGTGAGAAAATGAACTTTCAAGAAATCACAGAATAAGCTGAGCTGGAAGGAACACTCATGGATCGTCAAGTCCAACTCCCAGAGTTTCCCTGAGTACTAGAGCTAGGGAAACAAAAGTTAAAACAGATATTGTCATGTCAGACTTACACAGAAAATCTCGAAAGCAATAGGAAAACAGGAATTATTGTCTTAAAAAAGAAAAGAGGTTTCAGAAGATAAGAAAATGCCAAAGGTGCTCCAAGTTAAAAACTGTCATAAATAGACAAAATGGCAAAGGAGCAAAGCGCATTGGATATGGAACCAGGACTGAAACTTAGATACATGTGACTGAAGACAAGTAGAGGAACAGAGTATTGAAGGTCAGCAAAAAAAGCCATACAGGAAAGTAAAGTGCAGAGAGAAAATGTAGGAGACTTGCTGAAACAACACCAAGGGCAAAGAAAACACAGGACTTCTTTTGAAGGTTTAAGTAATATCAAAGAGAATCACTTATAAGAAAAAAAACCCAAAATGTTGGAGAAATAAAAGAGGAGAATAGTCTGGGGAATGTGGCAAAAGAAGAGTTTTATGGCTGCAGTTTGAGGAAAAATCTCCTTCAAAAGCTTTCAAGGACTTCAGCAACAACTCTTCTAATTGATAGTACAAGAAATTTATGAGAGTTTTTTCTTGAGTGAATTTCAGACCAAAAAATAAAGAAAGAAAAAAATAAAAGATAGCAAAGAGTAAGGTTCTGACAAACTCATAACAACAAAAATATTTAAGAGGCGATGTGGACAATGGGAGAAACACGAGATCATCTCCTGGTAACCAAGCTAATGAGATAAACCAGCAAAAGGTCAGTAACAGCAGGAGACATAATGGATGTGAATTTATGTGAGTGAAAAACAGTTAACTCCCTAGGATACTAACTTAAACAACAGAATCTTGACAAAGAGAGCAGCAGTTCAATACATTAGATAAAGGATTCTAACATGAAATCAAAATTTACACGACATGTTTCCGAGGAATAGCCAAAACCTTAAAAATACTACATTGTTTCTCAAAACTCCTAAAAGTACTGTTATTTCTCAAACCATAACATGACAAGGGTGTCATGTTATTGTCATAAATTAAGATAAATACAGTACGATATGCATTGTCCTAAACTGATGTTGGGAGGAAAATGTAAAAGCAGAAGAATGGTGAGGAGAATGGTAGATTTACTCAAGTGATCTTGCAGCTGGGATTGCCTAGGCCTGGAGATTACAGTAGAGGAAAACCCATATATTATGGCCACTGCTGTTTATCCTCTGTCTGTTTTGAGAAGTAGAATCTCGTGTGTGGAGATAACGTAGGTGTTCACATAGACTTGGAGGCACTCTCCTCTCATGGACAAGCCTAAGATCCCTGTCCTGAGAGAGATCAAAGCTCAGAGATCATAAAAAGCACAGGGAAATCCCAGCACAGTGGTACAGCACGTGGGCCCCTGGTAAATGGGTGCAAAGAGCAGCCCCACTGCCCATCAGGATGGGCTGAGCCTTGGCAGTGCCTGCGCTGCCCCTCGTGTGTCTCTGCTGCCAAGACACTGCTTCAGGATCCTCCAGTTAGTGAGGTAATGAAAAAAACTAACGCTTTGCATTTCAGCCTGGGTTTGTGGTTGTTATGACCACCTGCCTGTGTCTACTCACACAACTGACCAGTAATGCAAAGTTTCAATTTATTGGTACATGCAGTCTTTGGTCACCCTCTTTGCTGATCTCATGAGGTTCTCCACAGGCTGAACCTGGTGGGGGAGGGGTGGCTGTAACCTGCCTATCAGAGAATGTTCAAATTCGGACGTTCCTCCAAATTTGTCTCCAAACTGGGACACTCAGAAAGGTGCTACCTGCATCCCAGAACTTGTTGCCATTAGATGCCCTTCTCACAGGGCTGTAAAATGTGAATTTTTTTTCAGCTCTGTAGCTGAAATAATGCTTTTGATTGATGCAGCTCACTAGTGGTGACTGTTTGAAAAAAGACAGCTGTAATAACACTGAGGGAATGATAATTTTCAGTCACTTAGCCTTCACCTAGTCTTCAAGTGAAGAGTATCCTGGAAGAGAAATGCCAGAAAAATACTTCTCCTGCAACTGAGCATGGAATCATATTTTCTGACAAATGGTGCACAATTTTTTCTTTCTTTATTTAAAGAATCTTAGGTTTATTAAGAGGTGGAAATAAAACTCGGAAAGTGCAAATTAGTCCAGGAAGATCTAGCACCTTTTTAGATTATATCAGAACACAGCAAAATCAAAGTTTGACATGAAAACAAATGTTCACCAACTAATATCAAGCATGGAAGGACAGCCCCAGAAAAGCAGACTTAACAGCACTTAGAGGTTCTCACTTAAAGCCGTCTTAGGAGGTAAGATCTGCCAGAGAAAACTTATAACAGATTTTTACATTTTTAGCAATCCTACCAAATGAGCATACTGATTTTAAAAGTACTTGGAGACCTCTGGGACATTTTCTGATCTTACTTCTTTAGTCACGACAGGAAGTTTCTATAACAAAAACCCCAGAAAACTCAGTAGGGCAAGCCATCTATCAAATTTCCTCAACTTAAACAAGAGGAGAATTGTGCTACAAGACAAATGTTATTGTTTCAGTTGCATTTGGTAATTCAAAGTGAAGCCTACAAATGAGGTATCTCATTAGTTTGAGCAGATGGATCAAAATTAAAGATTGAATCACCAACTCTTAATTTCCCAGTAGCCATGAAGAGCTTGAAGTCTTGCAGAGAATGAACGTTGAAAAATCAACAGAAAAACTTCTCTCCATCTGTCAAGACACATGCCTATGGAATGCAACTACTCCTACCAGCCTTAGCCTTAAAAAATGAAAACACACACACATCTAATAAAAACACATGGATGTGTAACTGTAGTCAAACCTCACACTGCAACCCACAATATGACAGTGACACATCAGCGCGAATTCCACAAGAGTAAATTATTTAGTTCTGGAATTCTTTGAGAATGAGTTAACAGAACAGTAGATAAACAATGCTGAATTTAATTCATTAAGACATTCCAAAGACTCTGGTCAAGAATCCTAAAAGAGACAACATTGTGAAAGCTTGATGGCGACACATTAAGTCAAGCAACTTAAGAAGAGGGAAAGTGTTTTTCTCTGGTTCTGGTATTTCCTTCTTGCACTTCAGTATAAAAGAGAACAGAGAGGTTTTTGGCTCTCTGGAGCACTGCTAATGAGATCTGTGTCTGTCACACATTACTGCCTGAATAGATATAAAATCTCAACCATGTCCTGAATGCCATACAGATGCACAATAGCTATGGAAATTTTTTCTTAAGTATTTGGGGGCAAGAGATGAATATATCTTTTTAAGAAATATATTTAGAAGCAACCACAGCTTTGTTAAAAAACATATGAAGTTTGCACATATATAATGTTAATAAATACAAGTTTTATGGATAACACAAGCTAAGAAAGGTAACAGTATGATGATAATAGCCTATGGCGAACATGGACACGAGGTAATGGGTTTCTGGAAACTTAGAAAATCAAAGGGCATTCTCAAAATTGTGCAAAGACACTGAAGAAAACCTTTCTAGTGTAATATTCATCATATTAGCTCATAATATTCATCTTCCACTATGAGGCAGGCATCTCAATGTAGATATATCTACACGATTTTTTTTTTTCACTTCTTAAACATCTGCAGTTGGTCTAATGATTAGACAGATTATTTGTCATAGCACACTCATTAAAAGGAAAACTCTAACTTTTGAGGTGGTACAGTACTACATACAATAATTAAACAATGAGCTGATGTGCTTGATTTTGCATTGTCGAAGCCTGTATAATGGTACTTGTATATCATTCCTTTCAGGTTATGATATTTTGTTTAATAAATATCAAGACAATATGAATTAAATACTCTGAAGAAAAGTCCAGTATAACTGGTTGCTAATTAGATGTTCTGCAACATAGCAGAATGAACATTTTCAAACAAAGAAAGCTTATAATAATTTGAATCAAATTAATCAAAAGTGTTCTGAAATCAAATCAACATTTATAGCAAGGGAAACCACACTTCTGCTTTGTCCAAAATTACACTTCTATGGCTGTTGGTTTGAAATACAATTTTCAGAAACTGAGATCAGCAACAGTGTCCTCTGCTGAAACTGTAACATTAAGTAGACTACAGTTCTTCTCTTGACCTCTTACAACTGTAGCTCATGCCTTTAAACAAAACACTCATGCATTCAGCTGCTAGCACAAGAACTAAAACTATTCTCAAGAAAAGCTACAAAAACATCTCCTGCTAGAATTGAACAACTTACTGTACTTCAATTTTTTCAAATAATAGCATATATGTTTGCAGTCAGTTTTTTCCTCAGTGTGATGAGTCTTTCAGGAGAAGAAAGGTGCAGTAAATATGACAAAACAGGATACAGACTCCCTGCTGGGAATCCAAGATACAGTACTTAGACAGTACTGATTTAATGACTCTGCCACTTGCACTTCAGAAAGTGAAAATACACAAAATCAAAACAAGAAATGAAAGATAAGAAACTAAATGTATTTCAGTGTTAGGAATTTGGTAATGTATGTGCATAATTGACAATGAGGAGAAAACAAACTAAAGTTCCCTTGGTACTGCTAAAAAAATTTTCATTAACAGTCTTCACTCAGGAAAATAACAGTATTTCCGTAAGTAATCTTCATGAAAGTTTTCTGAATGTAACAACAGCAAATGATATCAACAAGAGAAGATAAGTGGAAGAAATGACCTAATGCAAGGTGGTGGGGGGCAGGAAGACTAGGAGGCTGTTGCTGAAGTACTTCCCAAGTCATAAACCAACTGTTCATCTTTCAAAAAACACAATGAATTTTTTTGTAGAAAGGCAAGAATGTGCAATTCTTAGTGTGACTGTATGGGACAGTTTCCCTCTTCTATATATAGGTTAT
Source organism: Eulacestoma nigropectus (assembly GCA_013397775.1). NCBI lineage: Eukaryota > Metazoa > Chordata > Aves > Passeriformes > Eulacestoma > Eulacestoma nigropectus. Next base: position 355,005 of record VZTE01003314.1, on the reverse strand, counting down.
TTACTGAAAAGCCTCTTCAAGCATCATAGAGCACTAGCATTTGTTCCTGCTCTGAAGAGGTGCCATACCTGCTTTATGTGCAAAGTTCTAACAAAAATGAGACATTGCGTGGGAGTGATTATGGACAACAATTACAACAGAATGAGAAACTATTCAGGCAAATGAGTTCGGCCCATATTCTTAGAGGAGGGGAACATCAGACTTGAAAATTCACTGCAGAAATCTCTCTCGAAAAGCAAAATGAAGGATTGCTTCCTTCAAAAAGAAAACAAAACACAAACCCGAGGGTATTTCAAATGACTTATGCTGAGTTCCTTACACACCATGTCTTGAACACTGCATAATTGTCATCTGTCATCTCTAACACAAAAGACTAGAATTTGAAATATATAGGAAAGGCTAAGAATAATAATTAAGTACTTAACTTCTGATTTTTTTAATCTTTCAGTGTACCTGTTGTAAGGTCTCTAAAGTACTGACCTACTTTGCCTTGTAATTTTTAAAAAAGTGACATAAATACACACTAATTACTTCATGGATATATAAATTACCGGGAATTTTAACCCTGTTAGAAGTTAACACTATTTAGTCAGTTTAGAGTTTCTTGCATGCTGTGAAAGTGTTTGTAGGGTTAGAGGCTACCTCTGAAGTGAGATATCACAAAAAAAAAAAATTCTTAATATATCACTATGATGATCAAAACTAAATTCTTTATATATGTTCTGAATGGAAGCTAAACTAAAAAATAAATACCTGGTGTCCAGCCATTATTTGCTTCAGCACACTTTCATAACATACTTCATCCATATGATTCAGCTGCTGCACCTGAAATACAAACATCACAGTCCATATTAAAATAATCTCTATCTTTATGGATAATCTACTGTTGCTGTAGAGCCAGGAACTGAGAGATGTAGCAACACACAAATCCAGCAAAAGAATGAATTATTTATTAATTTTACAATCATTTTTATATAGTCTAGTTCCATAAAGCGATTGGACAATGTTCACACACCTCCTAGGGTGATTGGTTCAGGTTCTATCACATCCACGGTAAAACATTTCTCAGTGTACCATAAACAGAACTTAGCAAAACACCAGATGTGACTATCGTCTGGATAAACTATCTTACTGTTCTCATATCTTGCATGAGAAAGGAAAGGTTCTCAAAGAATTAATGCAAGAAGCTGGAAAATTCATCTGCTAGCAGCATTTCGGTATCCACAATCTACTACCTATCAAGCAATTTAGAGTGATCCATGAAAGATAAATTTGATTATGCAATTAAATTTACAATATATCAATTCGCATTCCTAACAATAGCATTTTGCTATTAAATTCAGAAAAAAAATATGAAAATACATACATAAAATATGAGTAAGGGCAGTTAATAGAAAATTTATTATGTGAGTTTGCTGGTGTTTTTTAATGACCAAAGAGAAGTAACCCAGTTCTTTAATATATCTGTTTCATATTAAGGAAGCTTACTTCTACAAGATATTGAGGAAATGCCCATTTAACATATCTTATCTAGAATTAAGGCCTTCTATTTTGTATAAAAAACTCATTTTTACATTGCAAATATATATATACTTTTATCTCCAGGAAATTACTGATAGCTTTTTTGCCATAGAGAACAGACATTTCTTCATAGTTGGGTTATGCACAGAGAACATTGCAAGTACCATGTAAAGAGTTTCCAATTATAGATAAATAAAATGTTTAAGAAAGATTCCAGTCGAAATAAAGACTATTCTTCAACCTACTCTAAAGATTTTTTTTTCTATTTCTTTAATGCATTACAATATAAATAGCATGTATCTACTTGAGTGCACCTCAGTATTAAGGTTGTGACAAATCGAAATAAATAAATAAAGTCCAAAATCATAGCAATCATTCCATTCTTCATTTGTGCATTAATGTCTTATAACCGAATTTTTTTGGCACAAAGAGATGTTCTACAAAAGCAAAGCATGTACAAATTTCAAAATGGAAATTTAATACTTGGAGTTACCTAGAACAGATGAAAGTTGAAAAACACAGCTTTAAAACAGCTTTAGAGGGAAAAGAGAACATTTGTATTTGTAACTCTACAAGTATAGTAGTAAAAAGATGAGAAAATATGGGTATGTGTGCTAGAGACAAGCACCCAGTCTAACCATTCTTAAAATAAGAGGTTAGCATTTTACCAAATATGTGTTTTAAAATAATAGCAAGTGAAAATCATTAAGGAGAAACATACAAGAGCAGTGCATAAAGACACGTGGACATATATATATATACATACACATACTAAAAACTTAACTTTATATATTTTTTGCATTTATACCTAAAGAGAAAAACATAAACATGCATAAAGAAAAAAGACTGATATTAAAGAAAAATATCTGACATTAGTAGACCTCAACGGAAGAAGCCAAACCTTAGTCTTGGTGCCATATGCTCCAAGAATTTCAACATACAGAGTTTTGAGAGCTTTCCTGGATAACTTCTATGCATAATAAACACATCATGCTGTCCTTGCCTTTGAAAGCTTGCCTACAGTTTGCACGTGACTCAGTAAATTGCTAATCAGCTCCAAATTTTGGGCGCATTTTTTTTGGATGCAGGATTTCAGAAAACTGTAGCGAAGCATTTACCTAAAGTAACTAACAACCTTCTATATCCTTGCAACTCATTAGTGTGTATATAGACATAGCACTGACTGCACTTGCTGACGGTCTGCAATAACTCATTTTGGTCCTGTGCTTTCTTACATTGCCTTCCTACTCTCATAAGACCACAAGGATGTTGATATTGGCAATAATTAGGCAGCTTTAGTATTAGCATTATCCTGAACAGAATCCTTTTCCAAAGAGGCGGAATACTTTTATTTTTTGCTTGTTGTAAAGTGTACTATCTTGATTGTAAAACATATTTTGCTGTGTGAAATTGTAATGACAGTCTTCTGAAAGACAACAGAACTCCTGGCTGTGGTATTACCAAAACAGTCTGCCAGGTATTCACATTTCAGAATAACAATTACTTCCTCTTATTTCCTCATCTCCTTTTGCTTCCTTAGAAAACGGCTGCTTTTTTAATAATTTCAAATTTTACAAGATTTATATATATCTTCGATTTTTTAAATCCCAAATGCATTCTAAAGTGAGTATGAAGAAAGGGAGTATTTTCTCTTTTCTTACTATATAGTGGAAATAAACTAAATATTAAAATCAAATAGCAGTGGAAGATTAATTAAAAATAACAGCAAATAAGAGTGAAGGTATTAAAAGCAATTAATGAAGGTTAAAATATGCCAATCACGGTAAGCACCATATGGTAAACTATTCTTGTGCGTATAGATTTGAAACATCTCCCTACAGTTGTAAAATAAGTACCTCTCCTGCATTGCAGATGAAATGACTACTTAAATAACCTAGTAAGAAATGCAATTTCCATTTTTACAAAAACTAAAAAATATGCTATGATTGATTAAACCACAAAATTAACTTTCGATTAAAAACTTCTTGATTTTTATTAATTTACACCACAGGTGAACAATATTTTTCCAAAGGTTAAATTGCATAAATTTTAATTATAAGCTAATGAGATGCATTGGAAATCTATGGAAAGTGTTTGTATAAAGTCCTGTATTTAAAGAACCATAATTTACATGTTAAGTGTCATTGCACTACTGATTTTTGATAAGAATATTATACATGACCATTGTCTTAATGCTTCCCAAAATGAGCAATAGCACAAAGAGTAAAGAAGCTTATTTAGGGATAATTTAAATACAGTTTCTATCCAATATGTACATACGATAATGAATGGCTTAGCATGCTAAGGTTTTCATCAGTAACTTTAGTATTAATGTGTGTCGTGTTTATATATATATATTTATATATATATATATATATATATAAGGGTTGCCACTGTCTCCTAAAGCCAGATATCACCANATATATACATATTTCTCCAGATTAAAAAAATTAGTATTTTTCCTATAACATTCCTCATGCATCCTTACAGCCAAACAAGATGCAGCACATGGAAACCTGAAATGAGAGAGGCAGAATAATCAGCTGCTAAAGTGATTCTGCAGTTGAGGGTGATGATTTCTTCTTCACCAAGCAAAATTCAGCAGTGAAGCAGAGGCAATGTAAAGCTAAACACCATTGTATCCAACTGCAACAAGGCCTACTTACAAGTATGGTAAACTGAGGAAAGAAGATTCTTAAAGCACCTTTCAATTATGTAGATCTTTATACAAAAGAAAATACGCTTCAAAAAACACCTGTAGCGTAATAAACCAGTACCCCATACACATACATACATGAAGCATGATCAAAACAAACAGCAACCACTAACAGCAACCCTTTCTTTGGCACTCACGATTCTTTACCTTATTGGTTGTCTTGATTCCTATAAAGGTTTGTCCCAGAGGTACAGGTCGGAAACGGCCATCAAAGTAGAATAATCCAATGTAGGGATTGACGTGGAGAAAGGTAGCAACATCAAGATAATTGGGTAATGTAGCTGAAAGGCCCAAAATCCTAATCATGCTTTGTGTAGATTCAACCTATTAAACAAGCAGAACAACTGTAAATTTTCCAAGTGTTGTAAGCCAAGGAATTGAGCACAGTTTTAAAACATCTCTTGTAAAACAGTAATGTGAAAGAAACAGTTAATACTTTCCATAAAAAGTGAACAATAGATGTGAGTTAGTGATTATCCTGAATTGAAGAAACCAGTGCATTCTGCAATTCCATCAAATCTTGCTTATTCACCTTTCTATTTTATTGTACTTTTGCCCTCCAAAAGGTTAGCTAGTCATTAACTGACATGGAGGAACAATAACAGAAAACTGGCTTTGTTAAGAAGGTATAGTCCAATTTATAGGCAAAAGTGTGACACGATTTGGTGTCTTTTCTTTCTTAGTCAAAATCAGACCACTATTCTGGAAAGAAAAAAGAATCTAATTTGTGTCACTCCTCCATCCTGGGTTTTTGCTTCCACTACTCTCTTAGACAATGTATTCTAGTTCTCTGTAACCAGCATTTCCTTCTTATTTCTTCTTCTTTTTTCAAATCTTTAATTCCTCAAATATTTGGTTTACATGCCTTCCCATTGAACAAGGGACAGAAATGGTGCTTTACAACTAAATGTTCTGATCCATACAAAAGCTTGCATATTATATGTATTTTCAGGTAATTTTCAAAAAGAATGAAAGCACACAGAAGACCTGAATGAAAAAAGTACACAAGAATTTTCCCATTTCCTTCTGGAACATTAGGAGTTGCGTAGGCTGGCTCACAACTAGCATAATTATTTAAAACCAGAGTTCACAGTAATTTTATTACAAAGTCTTTTTAGACACTGTGACTGAAGCCATATATGAGGTTCTCAACTAGTCTCAAACGGGTGAATGTCTCAAGATGAGTAAGGCTGGAAAATTCTACCTGGCTAAATCCTATTCAAAAAAGATGAAGTTTTACTTAGAATACAGATTTTGATTTACTCAGGTGTTTTGAGTTCAAGTGAAAGGAATGCTATTAAAACAGTTAAATTAAAAGTTTTCAAAACAGATGATTAAAAAGTAAATGGAGAGGATTCTCAAGGAAGACAAAATAACACCATACCATAATCCAGACCTGAAGAATAGGAAGCACACCAAAATATTAAACTAAATCTCAAAAGGAACCAAACACCACAGACAAGCAGACAAATTAAATCACTACATTGCCTGGTAAGATGTTCTGTGGCAAAAATTTGGACATTAAAACTGTGACTGCAAACAGCTAAATGACAGAAAACCTACAGACCTACCCTTCTGCACTTGCACAAGAGCAGTTTTCCAAAGGAAAGCCCCATGTACAACAAAATCTGATATGTAAATGCAAATTGGGACAAATTAGAGATTTAATTTTCTGAAGTCTTCCATCTACAGGGAACAAAAGCAGTGCTCAAGAGCACAAAGAAGCTTTATTACTTCTTACACATCTTTTTATGGCTGGATTATGTGATGGCTTAAGGGCTACAGTCATCATCAACCACACAGTTTTGAGGTGTTTGAGGTTTGGAGGTTTTCTGAGAGGTGGGGGAGGTGTGCAGGGTGGGTTGTTTCCTCTTTTTGTCTGTTTGGGCTTTTTTGGTTTTGGCTTGGTCCCCTGGAGCACCACATCGTTCTGCACTGACCTTAGTGTCTGCAGGGCTGTTTCTCACTTTTTTCCCCTCACAACTGCTGCACAGTGTTCTTACCCTTTCTTAAACACGCTTTACCAGAGGTGCCACCACCTTGCCTGTGGGGCTCAGCCATGCCCTGTGCTGGACTGCTCAGAGCCCGCTGTGAGTGGCCATGTCCGGCAAGGGGCAGCCACAACCATCCCTCACCAAGGCGACATTGCACCCCCTTCAGCCAGTACCTGGGCATCTGTGGTGCAAAAGTTTTAATTTACTTAGTGTTTATACATTTCTTTATTTTCAAGTTTGAATCTGTAAGCACAATTACCACTTGCTGATATATGTACCCCAGAGTTTGTCCACAATTGCCTGATAATAAGTACAGCAATCTTAAAGCGTACCTGAGCTCCCATCTGGAAAACATTACTTGATTTTGCTAAATTCAGTAACGATTTTTTTCTCAAATCTCCTAAGAGCCTGAAAGCACAAGTTCGAAAGTATGCTTGGTTCCAGCTGAAGGCAAGAAAGCATTTCAAGTATTTAAACAATTAACAACTCTGCTTAATAACCATGGACATATGTATTTTTACAGCAAATAAATGTAAGGTGTTTCTTCAAAGATTTCTTTTAAAATTAAAACAGTGCCTAGAGAATAGTTACAGTTTACTGAGCGTTGCCACTTTCAAAAGCTTAGTAAAACAAAGAAGCCACTTAATGTCACTGACCTGGCAGTTGACCCTGGAGCTAAGGAACTTATTGAAAACCCTGAATTAACACTCCACATGACAACTGCAGCAGAGTTAACACAAGCAAGTAATTAAGATTACTGATATATATATAGCACATTTTTTAAACCCTTTCCACTAGACCAGGTTGTTCAGGGCTCCAGCACTTCAAGGCATAGGGCATTCACAACTCTGGGCAACCTATTCCAGTGCCAGCCTCACAGTCAAGAATGTCTTCCTAATATCCAAACCAAACCTACTCTCAGTTTAAAGCCATTCCCCCTTGTCTTATCACTCTATGTCCTGTAAAAAGTCCCTCTTCAGCTTTCTTGGAAGTGCCCTTCAGGTACTGAAAGGAAGTAAGATGACCCAGATGCCTTCATTTTTCCAGGCTGAACACTCCTACTTCTCTCAGCCTTTCCCCAAAGGGAAGGTACACCATCCCTCTAATCATCTTAAGACTCTAAATCATTCAATCAATTTCCTTAAGTTCTTTCGAGGCCATCCAAGCAAAAAAAGTCTGTATTTTTTTAACACCTACTTTTATATCTATTCACCAAAAATATAAATAATTTATATACATATATAAAATAATCAAGATGCAAAAAGAGCTACACTTACACTAAAATAAAAAATGTATCATAACAATCCTTCCCATTATTTTATGTTCAGATCAAATTCAAACTGTAAACTAAATACCTATGTGTTTAGTTTATGCATATCATCACGTTTATAGAGAATGAAGGGCTTTTGTTCTTTTAATTTTACATGGCATTATAAAAAAACCCGTGACCAAAACTGTGCTAAACTTCAAAAAACAAGACTCCCTGAATAGGCAACCATACCACATGAATTTTATTTTGCATTTTCTCTGTGATCATAATCCAGTTTCAACTATGTTTCTATTTTTCATCTATAGAAACTCGATTTTCCAGAATGGTTTTTAGAAATCTAACACATTTTTACAACAGAGTTCTCTGCACACATTTTTCAGCTACTTTTCTGACTTCCCCTTGAAGAGTAAGCACTAACATCTTTTGCTCTTAGGTGCTTCTAAAGAACAGTAAGCCTTGAAAGTGCGCATATGCTCTTTTGTAAATACAGACCATTCAAAAATTAGTATTTTTCAAGTACTGGATCACTTATTATTTGATCCTAGAAGTCCCAACTAGAGATTATGCCTTCATATACAAGACACCAAGAGTCCACAGCCTTTTCCTGAAATGGCAGTAGAAATTACTGGTAAGACATTTAGGATGACAAAGTTTTCTGTTTACATTGCATATTGGTGGCTGGTGGTAGGCAGCTAAGTGCCTTTTCTTCACTACTGAAACACAACCTCTAACATTTCGTTCTTTATATGTGTTTAATTATCCCAGTAAAATAATTAGCACCATTTGAAACTTACGAGGCTTTCCTTGACAACCTGAACTGACACAGTATTTGCACATCAGGTTCTTTAAAAGTCTTACTATATTTTGCTGTTTTGATGTTACATTGGAAGTAAAAAATAAAATTGCCATTGCTATATTTAATTGACACATCTAATTAGTATATCTAATGCAGAAAAATTCACGATGGCATGTAGAGAATTGACAGCATGTCCACCAGGCACATTCACAGGACACAATTACCACACCATGAAATTCCATGTATGCAGAAAAAATAATCAGAAGATAGATATCCAGTACTTATTTCCACACAAGCATCATCCGCATTTATGTAGTAAATCATAAAGGATCAGGTATGGGAAGTGCCTCTCTGGATTGTAAATTGATCACAGCAGGATCATTTTCTTCCTAATAGGTTTTAAGACTTGCATATCATCTCGTTACATTACAGCCACCACTTGAGAGCATACAGAGTGTGCATAGAGATACTTTTTTATCTGACTTCTAAAGTTCTTCCTGAACTTTGTGATCTTGGCAGCCTTCCCACTTCCATGTATTAAAATAGCACATTCACAGAATGAATTACAATCAAGCTGGAAAGCATATCTCTGATTGTTCAACTTGAGCACAGAATTAAGTGAAGCAGACAAGTTTACACATTTTAATCTCTGAAGAATTGTCTGCTGGTTAGAAATTAATCTGATATTCAGATGACCCAGGATCACTTCAACACACCCTCTGCAGTCAGTCCTTATGCCCTTCAGATGTGCCCTAAAGACAAGAAAATTAGACACAAGCATTTCCTAGTTTTTAGTGCAGATGTGCAAGAAGATGAATTCTTAACTTAGGTTCTTCAGTCCTCTGTTCAGTGGTAGTAAGAATGAAGTACTACATATGGGGATTCACATTAGTTATTAGCTGGATACTATCCTAGCCACAGAATGACTCTGTGTCTCATCGTCTCACAGGATCTGTGCTATTTATCCAAAATAAAGGAGAAACAGAAATGGAAAAAGAATTGAGAAGGGCTCAGAGCATTAAAAAAAAAATTAAAAAAAAAAATTATTTCAAAATTACTAAGCAGAAAGTTTGTTAGAACATTTCATCAGTGTTTATTTGTTTATTGCTATATTGTTTACTAGTAATGAAAGAGTTAAGTTGTCAATAAGTCCATATAGGTGCAGTTGTCTAGTTTTAGGAACAAAAATGGAAAAAACAGTGAAATTGCAAAACTAAAGTACATAGCAAAAATGCAATTACTAATACAGTTTTGAAGATTCTATATAGGACGTTACCTACAACTCACTTTGCACAGAATGCATTTGTTACTAGGCAACCATCTAGTTAAGTAATTTTATTAGTTTTACTCTGCATCCAATGAACCCTGAAAATACTGTGATCTCCGTCCTCCATTTAGAATATATTTAAAAATCTAGAGGTACTGAAAAAATGTAACCATGCAGGAAGCACTATTAGAAGTCATATTATTCTCCCTCAGCTAAATATTAGGTATGCATTACTCTGTCTTAAGAAATGACATTTTGCATATATCTATTAAGAGATTTCTATGCTTGGCACAGTGTCAGTTTTTCCTGACTGACAGAATGCCTTTTCGTGCTATGCTTACTGTTTTGTTCCCAATCTAAGAAACAAAAATACCTCTGAACCCTTCCACAAATTAGTTTCACTGCTTTACCGTAATACGAAAGACCACAAAATGTATGACAATCACTATTACATTTTAAACTCCATAGGTATAACACTAAAATGGAAAAACAGTCACCTATCAATAATAAAAAATGAGATGCAGAATGACTTCCTGACGTCCCTTCCATGCAAAGTAAGAGAAAAGCTTCTGAAGATTAATTCAAATGTCTGATACATAACATTTTCCAAACAATGGAGATTAGGTTTTGTTTTAAAAAAGTAGTTTTTAAAAAGTAATCTTTACACAACTACAAGGTTATGAAAAAGATAACAAGATAGACTCATGTAAGACGCATTAGACATACGGCTGCACAACATACTGCCTAAAAATAACAACACAGAGTAGCAAGAAAACATGTATTAAATTTATCACAAGCTGATGAACTGACAGATTTTAGAAGAACGTATAATTGAAAAACAGACATTAAAAAGAGATTCTTCTAATTGCTTTCTAAGCCCAACTCTATTCAATAATTTTATCGATGATATGCAGTAAAAAACAACTGGTGACGAGAAAGGCAGGTGATTGGCAGAATTAATATAACTGATGTGTGTGTCAGCCATACAGACAAATCTAGGTTCATAGCCCCATTCAAACTAAATTTCTTTTCACTGAGCTCATTCTATAACAGGCCACAGCTGCAAAAACGAGACACTACTCTCAGGAAACATTCTCATAGCAATGAGTTAATCCTGCAGCAACTATAAAGAGGTTTGTTAGAGGATTTAACAAAAAAGTACCTGAACGCAAGCTCCAAAGAAGATGTGTTAGCAAATTAAGTACATGGAATTCTTAAAGGTATATAGGTATATATATAAAGGTATATATAAAGAATATTTATATTCTAAAAGGGATAGAACTGCATAATTGAATGGAAACACTCTACCTCTGTATCTGCCAGAACCAAACTAACACAAAATTTCTATCTATATCCAGTTTTGCTGACAAGTTTTACAAATACAATTGTGAATATAGGAAAGTCTAGTCAAAAAAAGCCCACAACACTATCATTTGAAACTGAAAAATTATTGCAGAAGGCTTCAGTAACCTGGTTTGGTTTACCCTTTAATAAAAGATGCTGAGTAACTTGATTAGTTTATATAAGGAATATCAAAGAGACAAAAGACTAAAAGCAGTCCCTCAGGATGAGAAATGAAGAACAAAATGAAATGCCACTGTCATGCTAGTCTCAAAAGACCCATATAGGAACTACCGTGGGTTACCATTTGACACAAGATCTAAGCAGCTGGTTTTATGTCATTAGCTATCAGTCTTGACTTTTTTTTTTTTTTAAATGATCAAATTATCAAATCAAGAATGGGATTCCAAGCACATAAAAATTCCTAACTTGATAACAATTAGACATTTGGCTTTGGGTGAGAAATATCTGAACTTGTTTTCCTGTGATCTATAGTAAGAGGTAGAAGAGGGAACCAAAGGGACAGAATAATAATAGGTAGAGGAGATATTGGCACTACAGATACTGAAAATGCAAAGAAAGAGCAAAGAAAACTACATTACAACTGAAAGGAAAAGCTCCTTAAATAAGGTGGAATGAGGAAAGAAAGCTCAGAAAGGAAACATGAGAATTTCTGGGGGAAGAAGAACTCCAACATCTCGTGATCAGTGCAGTCAAAGCCTGCCTTTGATCTGCACTTCCACAACAAGCCCCTCCTTTCTTGATGAGTAAAAGGTACAGCACAGCACCTCTCCTTGTTGGGTCCTCTATCACCTGGAGGAAGCATTTCTTATTAACGCATTCCAGGAATCTCCTGGATTCCTTGTATCTCACCTACAGTAATAGTAACTTCGTTGATCTAATACAAAAACATAAAGCAACTGAAACTTAAATTTGAAGAACGAGACAGCACTGATAACAATATTTGTGTGTCTAAGATGGGAGCTTTGGTATCCCAAAATCTGAGAAAGCTTTTAATGTGGATTTTCTTTTATTTAATTTATCATTCAAATACTTCAGAGCAGGTATCAAAACTCATGTATCTCTCAAGTATAGTATTCAGTATGCTTTTTTGTGAAAAAATACCCATAAGCAGCAAGGAAGTCATCAGAATCTCTGAATAATAATAACAAAATACTTCAGTGGCCTGTAAAAGCTGTCAGTTTTTTTTCTTTCAAACTAATAACCTTAGTATATTACAGTAGTGTGAAAAGTTTGATTAAAAAGTTTAAGCATTTCAGTTTTACATCTGCATTATGCTCTGGACTAAAACTTTAAACATCAAAGCTATAAATTGGATTCAAATAAGTTGTTTGATGTTATACCTACAGTATATAACAGAGCTCAGAGCAATTTTCCCACCAAAATGTTTAGCAAAGTCAATTTAAATCACTTGCAAAAACATTCTCTAAAATTTGAAAAGTGCAAACGTGCACAAATATGCTCTTCATTCTGCTATGAGTAAAACTGTCAGCAATTCCAATATATATGCTCCTTCCAGGTTTAAATAAAACCTAATTCTAAAAAATGCCATAAGTTAAAATGAGTGTGTTAAAGTCTTACAGTAAGTGGTGTGACTCAGTGTTCATCTGGGGGAAAGCACATCAATCATTCAAGTATTTTGAGGAACAAATTAGGACAGACTTGCTAACGCATCAGGATATTCCTGCTTTAAGAATGCATTTGGATAGCTGTATTTTTACCTCATACCAATACAGATCTCAAAACACTCTTTTTGGGCACAGTTGAAGGCCCAAGTAGCTAGTTGAATACTAATTCTTGAAAAGACAAAATACCCCAAACCGCTGTTTTTTTTTTTTCTATTATACATCATCTAAACAAAACACCCCTCATACCTCCAACAAAACAAGAGAGATGCTTTTTCTCTAAGACAGGATAACAAACCCTGCAAAAGGTAAAAGGCACTACACTATACATCCTGACCTGTACAGGAATCATGACATTGTCTCATATACAAGCCAGGGAAGTGTGATCCAGATGAAACTACAGGTACATGCCATTATTAGAGTCACTATTAGTGATTTATGGAAAAGGCTGAAGTAGTATTCAAAGGAATTTATCACAGTTCTGTTCTAGAAATGACACAAGAAATGACTGTTCCAGCTCAGGTCAAAAATTATACTACTTGAATGTACTGTCTCTTGCAGGAGCCAAAATGGACAGTACAGAAAGTGGGAAAATGTCAGTGATATTTACCAGAATAGATCTCAGTTACTACAGCCTCCAGTCTGATCTAGTGATTTTTACTTGAATTCCTTGTCCCTCTACTACAAATTAGGAAAAAATAGTCAATATTTTGGATGTCTTAAACCAGTATACAAATCGGGTAATTGATTTCAGCAATTACTGCAGTGGTGTAATTTACATAAGGATATTTCAGATTAATATTGTCCTTGAGTTTTTTGGTTTTTTTTTCAAGAACTGAACAATTCTTACCTCCTATGTGCGTGAATACTAAACAAGTATGATATTTCTATAGATATAAATGAAAAGTAAGTTCTGTAACTACTTTCAGAAAGGCTGGAGAGGAGATTCAAATCATTGAAGACAGAAGGACATTCTCCAGGGATGGGCTGAATATTCTGGCTTTTTATACTAAACCAGGGACATTTATGAATTTGTATGAAAATATATAAAACAGAATTATGAGCAGGGAACAAAACCAAAGAAATATAACAACGTATTTTTTTCCTCACAAAATAATATTAAAACATTAGACATGATTTTTTTTTACACTTCGAACATCTATAACAGTATTTTCACTAAACTCCAGTGAAACTCTCCTGAAATCAGAAACATTATGTTATCCTTTTTTATTGACTGCGTAAAAGTTCCAGTAACTTCCTAGTTGTGGATGTATACTGCAAACTTCATAGAACTATGCCTGCAAGCTCAGATGCTGAAGTATAACATTACAGTGTAATTTTAAAAAGTAATCCTCTTATTATTTGTTTTCATATTAAAAAAGTAAAACAATTGTACAAAACATCTCCTGTTTCTTTGTCCCCAGGCTCTCTGGAAGGCTTGCAATTTGAAATATTTTTGTCAGCAATTGTTTTCTGCAGCACAATTCTAAAAAATTCTACAAGTAATTTTGCTTTCTTTTTAACTGTGGGGTTTTTTTAGTGTACTTTTATACTGTAAATTTTCCCTCTTCTAAGCTACCTGCTTGTAAAGACACATAGGGGTCTCTATTACTGCCTTTCTTATCAAATTAGAATAAGCAAGGTGGTGAGATGATCAGTTTCAAGATTTGTGTATTGCTTTATTTCCCAACTATTTCACTTAAGGAAGGGTTACAACTGGGTAGCTCCAGCTCCAGATGAATTAAATTCCAACCTGGTAGGTAAAACAAACCTTGAAATCCTAGGAGATGAGTGCTGAAGCAAGATACTGCTATATTACAATAAATGCACTAAGGATAGGATTCAGTACCCAAGACATAATTGTCTCAGATTTTATATTCCTTAAGTTACCTGCACAGGCTTGACAGACACAAAAGGGAAGGATCTATGGGAGATTTGTGTCCAAACAAAGCAGAAACAGAATGCCAAGCTGAGTAATGCAGGACAGATAAAATGGCTCTCAACATCTATTTTGTACAGCTGAAGCCTAGCTTACAAGTCTCACAAAATTTCACAGTAAGAAATGAATAAGGTTTGCAATCTGACATGAAGAAAATGATTATCATGGTCATTGCTAAAAGCTGAGATACTTTACTATAAAGACACCTAAGGAAAACAAGGTTACCAAAATCATTTAAGAAAGAAAATACATCAAACAGCTAAAGTTTAGTGCCTTTGAAGTAGTCTAAACTTAGCTTCTTCTAAAGAATTATTACTTATATTGTTCTTTATACAGGAACTTTATACTTTCTGTACTGGATTAGAGCAGACATCCATTTCATTCTGTTGTTAGCAGAATTGGAATCAGATGATTCAGAAGCCTTAACAAGGTTAGTGTAGCCTTACCAAAAAAAAAAAAAAAACAACTTGAAAGCTAAAAGGCTTTAAAAATTTAA
>VZTE01003314.1:243427-339994 GCA_013397775.1 Eulacestoma nigropectus | reverse complement strand
TACCAAAAAAAAAAAAAAAAAGCATCTTGAAAGCTAAAAGGCTTTAAACATTTAACATGCTACAAATAGAGCCATAAAAATAACTGTTTCATTTTAATTTGTTACAGGTTACTTGTATGGATAGAGTTTTGCTCTGCATGACAAAAAAAAAATAATTGCACTCTATCCTCCCTCTTTCCATTATTTATTTATCCTAAATCTTTCCTTTTTATTCATCCCCAAATTCCATGTTTTACTTTACTTGTAAAAGCACATCTCCCCATTGAGAGCAATCTTATTTATTGCCTAATTCTGAATCCTTCTTTTGTACAAGATTCAAGAAAAAATTTCTTTTCTCCTTTTTTCCATTTCAAATCTTGGTATTTCGAAAATACCACTAAATCATGGGGAAAACAAAAGGACCATTTATGATAGACTAAAAATTATGTAGTATTTTTCTAGCAGTGCTGAAAGTTTTACTTAGATTTAAGACAGTACTCTTAATTAAAACAAAAAAGAAGTTCTCCTATGCAAAATGCTCATTGAAAATTAGCATTCCCGGCAAGAAAATAATTTCAATTTTGGTTGTGTTAAAACTTTAGCCCGATTATTATTTGCTTAAAAATGTTTAATTTTCCTGTTACTTGGACAGTACAATAAATTAGGCAAATAAATTATAAGTAAAGAAACAGCACTGTAATAAACTATGCATCTTAGGAATCTGATAGTTGATATAATACAGAAAGGAAGGCAGAAGACAAAAAATTCTCCGCATTCTTAATACACAGATTTAAAACAGAACAGCTGTAAAATAAATTGTGAACTGCCTAAGCATTTCTATTTAATTGTCTAAGCATGCTACCCTTTATAATGATATCTATCTATTCTTGGCCAAAGCAAAATTATTTTGAAGATTTTTTTTCTCTCCTACCTGTCGTAAAGTACGTGCTACTATACTTTCAAGTACTGGTCCTCTGTCTTCATGCAGTAGATGAACTTCATCAAGAATCAGGAGTTTTACCAGCTGAGAGAGGGCTACATCACCAACACTTTTTCTTGTCACTACATCCCATTTCTCTGGAGTAGTCACAAGCATCTAGTAGAGCAGAGAAAAAAAAAAAAAAAAAGAAAAAAAAAACTATTCAAATAAAAATACAAACACAANTCTAGTAGAGCAGAGAAAAAAAAAAAAAAAAGGAATATTAAGCATTTACCAATTAAAATGCAGATACAAATTTATAAAAATACAGTAATTTAATATACAGCAGAGTAAACACAATGTAGAATTTAAAGTTATCTAAAGTTTTACCTACTTCATATATGAGGCAGACAGTTTGCTGCCTATACATGTGTTGGATGGCCATTAGTAGGATTTGGTATGGAAAAACATATCGAAATATCAACTAATAACCTCAAGCTACTGTGCCCCATTTGTATACATTTCCACATGAAAACATTTAAACAGCTATCTAGAATCAACTACTTATATAATCATTTAATGTTCGTATTTCCCTAAAATCATCTGTGATAAAATATTTCTAACCTTCTTCACAGCACAGTAAACAACTAAGACCCTCCCCTCACACCTAAGCTTGACCCGATCGTTCCCCCTTCCCTATGAAATGCTTTCTCCCTAAGGTATACTTTCAAGCTGTACATTTTGATATCTTGATCCTTGCGCTGGTAAAACAGATTGAACAACTTCCACCAGTTCTGGATAAGGTAACTTCCAAACTTCACTGTTTCATGTAGATATGTCAGGCCATTTCTCCAGCCTGTCAATGTCCCTCTGTATGACAGCACAGCCCTCTGTGTATCAGCCACTCCTCACTGTCTGCCCAGTCAACTCATGCATCAACAAGTTTCTTTATGAGGATCTTACGGAAAACACTATCAAAGGCTTTACTGAAATCTAGGTAGACAACATCCACTGCTTTTCCCACATCTACCTGGCCAGTCATTTCTTGATAGAAATTTATCAAGCTGGCCAAGCACGACTTCCCCTTGGTGAAGCCAAGCACAGCATTCATGATACGATTTTCATGTCTTTCATGTGTCTGGAAACTGTTTTTAGGATTAGCTGTTTCATCACTTTCCCATATGAGGCTGACCAACCAGGCATTCCACGGGTCCTACTTCTTGGCCTTGTTGAAGACAGGAGTGACATTTGCCTTTCTCCAGTCTATGGTTACTTCTCCCAGTTACAATGCCTGATCAAAGATTATCAAGAGTGACACTGCAATGACAGGAGCCAGTTTCCTTAGCACTTGTGGATGCAAATTAATCAGACTATGGACATATGTGCCCCCTGTTCTCTTACGCACTCCCTGACCTGATCCTCTTCCACCAAGGGTACACTTTACCTGCTCCACACTTTCCCCCAGTTGCTGGAACTCGGGATTCTTTAAGGCTGGTCTTGCTAGTAAAGACTGAGGCAAACGAGGCATTCATTACCTCAGTCTCTTCTGTGACCTGTGTAACCAGGCCCCCGTCTCAATCAGCAATGGGCCCAGACTGTCCTTAGTCTTCCTTTTGTTGCTATCTTGTTTTCTTCGATATTCCTGGGCAGATTTGAATTTGTTTAGACTTCAGCTTTCCTAACTTCAATCCTGGATGGTCAGACAATGTCCTTGTATTCCTCCCAGACTGCATGTCCTTGCTCCCACACTCTATATGCATGCTTCTTTTTTGTGTATGACCTGGAACAACTTGTTCATTCATGCAGGCCAAGTTCCTATTCATTCATTTTTGCCCAAGTTCCTATTCACTGGGATGGACCACTCTTGAACTTGGAATATTAACCAGCTTTTTCGGTTCCTTGAACTCTCTTTTCCCTCCAGGACCTTATCACATGGGACTTTTCCAAGCAGATCTCTGAGGCGGCCAAAGTCTGCTCTCCTGAAGTCCAGGGTTGTAAGCTTCCTTTCTGATCTGTTCCTCCTCCTCCTCCTCAGGATGCTGAACTCCAACATCTCATTGTCGCTATGGTCAAGTCTGCCTTCAATCTTCACACCCCAAACAAGTTCCTCCTTGTTTATGAGCTACAGCAAAGCACCTCTCATTCATGTCCTATCTACAGAGGAAGAAGTTCTCATCAGCACACTCCAGGACCCTCCTGGATTGCTTGTGCCGATGTTCCTTTCAAAATATTAGAAAAAAAATGTTTCTTACAAAACACATTTATGAATACTTTTCCTTTACTTGGTCTTCTCCACAAGATATATTCTGAGAGGATTTATTTATTCTTCTCAGAAAAACATTTTTCCCTGCACTGCCACACAGTATTGTTCTAGTCTAATTATTTTACCATCAGAATATATCAGTCTTTACTAATTATCAAGAACTACTCCTACAGAGACTTTGTGACATTACAGAAAAAAAGATGTTAGTTTCCTGCAATATTTAAAACTCTATACATGCAAGACTCACTGAATCACTATTATTACAGAGAGTGGTGGTATCCAGGGGGTATTTTCATGGTTTGTTTAAATATTACTGCGTGCAATTTGTTAGCAAATACAGATTTTTCAAACGCTTGTACAAAATAGTAGGTGTAAAAATGTATGTCCATAATTTATGAACTGAAATGTAACACTACTACAGATGCAGCTGTTATCACTTTAAAATGAGCCATATCAACCACAAAATATTAGCAGCTGTACTTCCACAGAACATTAATTAGCAAACAGTGAGGAAATATATTTAGCAATGCATATTAAGGCTTTAAGGTGTGAAATACTACAAATGCAAGCTACTTAGCTAATTTGCTAAATCTAAATTGGCAACATTCAGATCACAGCTTTTTTTTAATGTCAGTCATGTTATCAGGATATATATTTAAAATTGTATCATTAATTCTTCTGTTTCTGAGTGATGACTAAATATCCGTTATAATGGTCTTTTACTTTGATCTTATTTTAAAATAGCAATGTTCACAAAGCAATGACCTGAATTAAAAGCTATACTAAATGAGACAGTATATCAAGTAAGAAAAGAGATCTCCAGAGAATGTTTTGCCAGAGAATATGACTGGCTCTTACATTTATTTTTCAGATAGAAATTACAGTTGGGAAAAAAAATTCTCAAAAAACTCACCCAAACAGATCAGCTTTGTAGCTGCAAATTATAAACTGAATTCAAATATATAAAAGGCTATTTAAAAATAGCAGCTAAAAGAAAATGCTAACTATCAACCAAGGCTAATAAAGATTATTTTGTTCAATTAAAATATTAATCCAAACAGCATTATGAGTCATCTCATTATTAGTTTTAAAGGCAGTAGTGGCATTTCTTTTTATAATTAATTTTTAGAGACAATATATTTTATTCTTTAAGTTTTAAAATCAAAACTCAGATTCAGCAAAAGGATTCTACTCTCTATTTGGGGGCAAGAGAAAGAAAGCAAGAAAAGAACCAAACCAAAAGAAACAAAAACCAAGTATTAAAACATCTTTTTAATATTTTCTTCTTTTACACTGACTTGAGTTCTCAGCACACTGAGAAGTGTGTTCATTTATATTGCTATTTCACCACTTCACCTCTTTCAGTATTGAAATAGCTAGAAAATAAAGTGTCACATTTGCTTAATGAACTGCAGCTCATGCAAGATATTTCAATCTGGTTTTTGTATTAGGATATGGCTGAATAGAAACAGGTTAACTGTCAATATTTTTACTGTCAAGTTAAGTTTCTCTACGCACACACACTTCTCTTTTCCCAATGTTTTTTTGATTATCATTTGTTATTCCACACTGACTTTTTCTGTTAGGGAAAACATGGGCTTTTCACAAAGTCTTCTGTCTTAAGTGAGCACTATCACTCAGTTTCACTATTACACCAAAAGAGTTACCTGTTAAAAAAAAATAATCCAAGTATTTCAGTTCAAAATCATGTCATTTAGTTTTGGGGTTATTTAATGTATCCCTAGACGATTTTACATAATTTTCAGGTAAGAACTCAAACAAAAAATTTTAATTATTTCACTTAGAAAAATTATGTCAAAAGGGACAACACTAGCTGATAACTTCAATATCAATTTACAAAATTTCAAGAGACAGTGAAAATGCATTTTTGTATATTGCATGATTTGCTAATTATTTTTGTCAAGTTCTCTTCAGCTCCCTTTGAAGCCAGATTTCATGGTAAAAGGAAGCTACATGTTCACCACAGTTTCAGAAAATCAACATGTTGAAAATGCTGGGGTTTGTTGCTGTTTGGGGGTTTCCTTAATCTGAAAAGGCTTATTGTCTTACTAAAATCAAATGATCTTCCATTAATTTCTACAGGGCCAAGATTCATTTCTAGCAGTAGGCACAGCCTTGAAGGTTTACATTTTCAATAGCTTACTTTCAATTCTTTGAATTTCTTTGCTACTTTTGAGTTCTCCCAAACACATTTTGCACGACTAGTATCTGTTTTCTGCTTGAATAATTAGTACACTCACTCTGAGCCTAGAAAAACTATGGTAATCCCCTTGAATTTACACTCTCACAGGCCCAAACCACATATGAAAGTATTTCAAAACAAACTACATAAAATACTTAGTTATAACATGCCGTACTACAAAATTCATTAAAAAATTAATTAAAAGCATTAAAATGCTTTTAAATTCTCCAAGACCATTTTTGAGAACAGTTTTTCTGTCTTTAGCCACTTCAGCCTTCGTCTGTCACTCACCTGACCCGCTGTCCCTTTTATATACACAACAATAAAACAAAAGTCAGACACACCCTCTACCTCATCCCCAACTTCCTTACTACTAAAATTGCCATAAAATAATCAGAAAAGACCTGGATCACTCTTCCTATGTGCCAGATATCATCAAACCAGGTATAAAGAACTGGCTGACTCAGATCTCAGCTTAAACATCAACCAGGATGATAGGAAGAAGTCCCATGACCTGTGGGTTACACGGATGTGGTTACATAGATTTCTATAACATAAAAAGTAGAAAAGTACGTTGTAATGAGACTGGGTAGTGCTGGTATTCTGAATATCAGCACCATTCCAAAAATAAGCCTGCATGCTGCCATACTGAAAACAGTATGCAGAAAACACATGAAAACAGAGCAGCAGCAGTACAGGGCCTTTACTTAGCAGAAGATGAAAATATGGGTTCCTTTATTACATCAAAACAGTGAAAACACATACAATGGTACACACACATACTTTCAAACATTTGACATATAAGTTTGAATTCATATCATTACTCATGCTGAGCATTAGAATCTATCATTCTTTCTAGAAAGAAACCGTAGGATAAACTCTAGATTATAACAAACAAATACAGAGGCCTTTGTATAAGGAAAATATTGTGGATGTCAAATGATCGCAATAATAAAGGATGTATGTTATGCGAAGTTTCCAAAATGAAATTATCTTCCCAAAGCTGGATCAAGATCCAGAAACATGTCATAACCATATGTCATCTCACACTTGCAGCACAATAGAGATATTTTCATATTTAACATACCTATATAAAAGCACTACTTCCTCTTTGAAACCATCAGAATTATGATAAATAAAGAGCAAATACTCCATTTATGCTATATTTCGTGGTGAAGTTCAGAATATTGCTTCTCAAAGTACGGATTAAATCCACAAGAAATACACGCTTCTACTGTAGTTTCATTCTTTATTTGCTTTATCCTCTTAACAGCCACTTCTTTTTCATTTTGCATTAACATTTCTTTGTACCTTTCCCACTTTCTATTAAGTGACTCTCAATATAACAGTATCCTTAGGAAAGAAGAAAGAAAACTGAATCTTATTATACAAAAAGACCACCCTGATGCCTGCGGCTATGTGAGCATCTGTTCTCTAAAGGCTTCCTGCTGTGCTCCTCCTGCTCAGTGACCAACGATGCTGGAGTTACTCACTTTGTTATTAGCACAAAAAAGTCTCATTGAAGACATGACAGCCAAAACTAAGGGAAGGCAAAGAGACAGAAATAGATAAAATATAACCTGGAATTAACTGAAATATTTATTACACACTGGAAAATGCATGTTAGGTATTTCAGAAATTTGCCTTTTAACAACATAAAACAATGATTATGGAAAGATTCAACTGGAAAGAATTTTATCATTCTCAGATTAAAAAGAATTCTTTTACTAAAATTAAATGCGATGAAATCAAGCATGATTTGAAATATAATTCAGTAAACTTTCAAAAAGCAGTGTTTTCTGAAGTGCCTTGATGCTGGAGAAGAAACAATCATAAGGCCCAATTCATTAGTATATACAGTTAAAGAAAAAACATAGCATATGTATGAAATACAAGCCCTAAGGATCTTATAGCTTTGGAAGGCATGGAACCAGCCCCGTTCTATGTTTGCCTGTAGTAAATTTGTCTCCACCACAGTGATTCGCCATGAATGGATAGCAATAAAGAGTTTTGTTCTAGCCACTGCTGCTTTATTTTTACTATTCAAAGACACTTTCTCAAAGATCTACTTGTGTAGATTTCTATAAGTAGAACTTCCTTGTCTTTATTGTTTTCACCTTGCTACTGGTCTTGTCTACTCTCTGCTCCTTTACACACATCCACAAATTCCCCTTACCCCACCCTAGAGGAAGCTTTGCTCAGTCACAGCCAGCGCTCCTTATCTTCTGACAGTTTTCTGGCAAGGGGGCATGGGCAACCTACACAGTTTACTCAATTCATGCTGTAACTATTTATCTTGGTGGTTTATTCTGGCCGGAAACTCACTGCAAGACCTTAACTTCTGCAGAAATGGAGACACAGAAAACTGCACACAACTACACATATCCATCCAGAGCAGACTCTCACTGGAATGCAGCATATTCTGCAATTCTGTAGGCAGAGCTGCTATGCTGGGGTTTCATATGATTTGAAAATACTTCTCTTCTAATAAGTGATACTTTGGAGTTTCTCATGAATTTTAATATTAGATAGCTGATATCACACCCCAGGAGGGACACATTACCAGTTTGGCACTCTTTGAGGTAAAACTCTATCAAAACACGTTACAAGAGCAGCAACCTGCAAGTCACTTTCATAATGCTGGTTTTATTCCTCTTTTTATTGCACTCTTACTTTGTGATTTATTCAAGCATTTTAAAAAACCTCATGTGAGCTGGAGCTCAGGCAGGGAGTGGAATAAACATACACAAAGTAAAACAGAGGGCAGCAATTCAAAACAAGAATCTGAGGTAGGAAGTAATAAATAATGAATGCAAGTATTTAGCTCTTCATAGATCAGAAACAACCATCTGATGCTGTGTTTAACAAAGTTAAAACAGAATTATGCTTCTAGCAGAGCAGATTCCTTACCATACACAGATATGCAGATGAACAGTACACCCATTTAGGTGAACAGATGATGTTCTAACAAATCTGAACATGTATTTGTGGTCTAAAGTAATGGCAATACAAGATCACATATATATATGCATCTTAGAAACATTTAATAATAAGACTACACTTCCAAGAAGAATTAACATAAAAGACTGAGTTTGTCATGCTAGGAAGGCTTGCAAAAGAGGTGCATTATATTGATGCATATTAGCAGCAATTAGTAGTCACCAAAGTTAACACCAATTGTCAATCAACAACAGAAATCAACAAGGGATTGTAACAGCTGACACTCAGAACTTAAAATGTCCAATGACTTTTTAACTAAAGAAACATAACTCTTTTCAGCGTGTTTTATTCTATAATTGAGTCCTAGGAACGCACAATGATTT
This sequence comes from Eulacestoma nigropectus, assembly GCA_013397775.1. Lineage (NCBI taxonomy): Eukaryota > Metazoa > Chordata > Aves > Passeriformes > Eulacestoma > Eulacestoma nigropectus. The sequence goes on along the minus strand of VZTE01003314.1, from coordinate 331,307 downwards.
CATTCCTTTACAGAACCCAGCTATTCCACCTAATAAAAAGGCAACTGACTGACAATGTATCAGCACGTTGCCTCAGCAGAGCAAGATTCTTATGATACGCTTGACACATTCTGTTGAACTGATTTTTTTCAATATTACTTTATTTGTTGCATACTCAGTTTCATAATTATGACTAACAGATTTTAAGTTTGTATGTGAAGACTTTAAATGTTATGCTTTCAGTGCAATCCTGGATGTCCCAGAGATTAGAAAATTCATTTAGAAGTTCCAGTACTACTTTTAGACCTCAATACAAAAAACTCTGACACAGCCAAAATAAACTGGATAAGACCAGTACAACCAGTAATTCCTTTTTGTTATTAATATCAAAGCCCTTACCATAAGATTTTTATAGTCTTACTAAAAGACTTACTTAAACTGAGATGAGACTACAGAAAAAAATATACACTAGGCTCACAATACTGAGCATTAGGATTCGAGCACCTGCTCTCTGTATTCTTTTTTCCCATGATAAAACAGTCTGTTTAAAGTCAGTAAAAACTTTATTTTAAAAACAATAGCAAGGAAGAACAGCTTGCATGCCTTGTGAAATTCATCTCTCATATTGTAAAATATATAATTAGCTACTCAGACTTCAAGTTTAAATAATGATCTAAATGCTATAAAGGAGTTTGATCCAAAACATTACCCTCTTTTCCTCTTTGCTGTTAATCAGTTCAGCAATTATAGTTTTACTAACCTTTGATATACTACTGTCAGGTCTGATTGATGCCAAAAGCTCCCTTAATCAAATCTGACAACTTTCAGCAAGCGCCTGTCTCTTGAGACACTGCATCCAGCCTGCTTGTTTTCAAATCTTCCTAGTGTTATTCTGTATTTCCTTTTCCCCTAGCCCCTTCTTCATATCAACAGAGATACAACAGAATAGAAACAAAACACGACTGTACAATATATTTGTGTATGTTTTTATATATCATTATAGCAATACTTGGGATAAGATTGTTAGTTTCCTTAAGAATTTACAAGCAAAAAGTAAGAACAAGAAGAGTTTTTGGAAACTCAAGTTTCCAACAAATCCAATACTGTTGCTTGCTTGGTGTTTTTTTTTTGTTTGATAATTGAGGGTTTGTATGGGTTTTTTTTTCCTTTTTTTCTTCTTTCATAGCTGCAAGGAAAAGGGTTTCAAAGCCATTACTCCTCTGTTCTACATGGGAACTTTAGGCTTTGGTTGCACAGCTTCAGGAGACAAAGATAAAAGACTACCTCAGCTCCCAGTCTTTTCAATTTATTTATACTGGTCCTCTGTACCTCATTAACTGCAAATATTAAAAGGTTCAGAATAACTTTTGTTGACATAATGTTAACCTTTGATTTATTTATTTATATTTTAAGATTAGCCAGAGTTTTCCCCCTGTTCTGGCCCTGCCAAGAGTTACCCCAAGATGTGGATTAACCCAACATTATGTGAATAAGGACCAAAGCACAACAGTGACATTTTCTTCCAAATACCCTTTTTCACACACCTTTACTCAACAGTTTATTTTCTATCACAGATTTGTATGCAAGAGGGAGCAAGTTCATGTTTTTGTCTCCAACCAGGTTTTTTCAAGAATCAATGCAAATCACTGATATGGAGGCATACTAAGTGTAAGATGAAGAAAAATGTCTTGGTTCAGCTGAGATGCTGCAATGAAACAGACACTGCATTAGAAGTCAATTTCATGACACCTGTTCACAAACGACAACCCAAACACCAATTCATTTGCTTGTGTGCAAATGTGATTTCACGAAATTTTCCTTTCAAGTCTATACTCCAGAGAAAATTATGTCTGCTACTATTAATGATAACCAGTGTTGAAGGTGATCGTAACAGACCTACAGCAAAATTTTCAGATTTATATTCTCTGGTTACATTAACTAAGAACTAGCATACCTTTTGGATGTCAGCAGGATTCTTTAAGCACCAAGAGGAAATATCAACAGTTTGCTGTTGCAATGAACGGATCAAATCACAAAGAGTTCCACAGGAGTCTATGCACCTCAATACTCTTGCATATTTTCATGAGTAATCCTAGTAACAGACTAAAAATTATACCCGCTAAACATTACATTGATATCATGCTGAACAGATCTGTAAACACATTGGAGGATGGAGTAAGAATTTTAAAATGTCTTAATAAGTTTAAGAACAGATGCATTAATGCATGAGTCGGTAATACATTTTTAAGATCCTACACTGAGGATAGGATTTAGCTTGCCTATGTTACCTGTTAATTCACAAAATCACCCTCAAAACTAGATGTCTAGGCTCCCTCCAGCTGATTCATTCCATCCATCTAAGTATGAATCAGCCTTAGAAGTCTTTTCTCTGTTGTGTTCTCCCTACGAGTCTGTGCAACCAGTTTAGACCAGTTGCCTAACCCTTACATGGCTAAAGCCAAAATAGATTAATCTGACCCTTAGGAATAATTATCCCAACAAAGGCAGGATGTAAAACAACTGCCAAGAAAAATGGACAGAAAAAAGAGAAAGAGCAGATCAGTCTGCACATGAACCAAAAATGCTCTGCTGATGCAAAAATTGAAACCTTGGAGCAGAAATGCTGCTATTTGGACATGCTAAACAAAGCTTCCACTCTGCTCTGCAGCAGTATGATCTAGGGGCAATACACTGTGTTCTGGGCAACTTATTTCAAGAAGTGCAAACTAACTGAGAGTCCAGAAATGAAAAATGAGAATGACTAAACATAAACGAAGCATGACCTTTAGAAAAAATTTAAATAAACTGATGCTTAGGCTAAATAAACCTGCCTGAACAGAGATAACTACAACTGCAAGAGTCTTCGGAAAGCAAATAGCAGTGACTGGGGAAGACAGACATTCAGATAAGGAAAGTGGTAATAAAATTTGATTAGGATTTAGGTTGAAAATAGGTTTCCATTTAAAAAAAAATAAATCTTCTAATAGCGAAGACAGGTAAGCCCTGAAGGAGATTTACCAGGAAGTTTAGGAAAGCTCCATGATCAAGGTGTTGTAAAATTAAATTAGAGCAATATTTATCAACAGTGAATTATATGTATTACATGTTTCCTCAGAAGAACGAAATAGATTAATTCTCATACTATTTTGTAGTTTTAAGATCAGCTTACAGGGTAAACATCTTCAAAACTTCAATTTAAAAATGCCTTTCAAATTTCAATTATAAGTAATTTAAGTAACTAAATATAACATATAGCCTAGATAATATAGTCTACTCTATATTAGTAATTTAATATACTGCTAGTACTTCATGCTGTAATATAAACTACTAGAGACTTCATGATAACAAAATGGTTTTTGTTATAAGAATACTTTATACTAATATTATATATACTCTAATTTTATTGTAAATTAGATGACATTTTAATATTGTTATTGCATGTACAGTGATTCTTCAGTGTCAGAGGTGCTTAAAATTTTTTTTTGTTGTCATATAGGAAAAGCTGTATTCTAAATGCAGTCAAATTTAGCATTATTATCTGCAATATTTGTAACCATTAATTTGAAGTATAAATGTGTGGGGTTTGTTCCACAAATAGTTATAATAAATGCTAGAGAACCTAAGATATTCTGTAATGTGTAAAATGAAAATTTAGGGGATATAAACTCTCAATTGCCCTGATGCTATTTTGTAATTGACTTGTATTTTCAATTGACCAGAAGCAGTTAATTTGACAAAGATCCAAAAGAGGCAAATATTCCCTGAGCAACCTGTCCTCAACTCTGCTCAAATAAGCTATCTTTTTGCAGAGGAATATTCACTCAGCAGGCACAGCTGTTATTCTGCAATTTTTACATCTAAATCAAAGATAATTGGACTTCTGAGTACATTTAAATTGTACTCTGGGAGAAGGGTCTAACTTAATGCATCATTTGCATTAACTATAAAAGACTGCATTTTCATCCTGTAAAACTTACTGTGCTTAAAAAAGTATTTGAAAGTACAAAACAGTTACTAAGTAATTTTAAAGACATGTGGACACTTTTTGCACAGAACCTTTTCAGCTATAAAAGACCATTAAAGCAAACAGAAGTAAATCATTCTTCTAAATTCTTCATAGATAAAATATGAATGGTAATAGAGACTCCTGAAAATTACTTTCCTCCAACTTTTACTGAAGATCCTCAGTGATAAAAAAGCCTGAGATAAAACCTATAATGTTTTATTTGGTGTTTTTAATAAATTCATTAGTTAATCATATGCAGATGAGCAGTTAGCTCATACCATTAAGTACTTCAATTCCAGATTTTCTGATATTAGTTTAAGAACTTAAATCGAGGCATTCTTTATTGTTATTTATTGAGATTCATTGTACTTCACAATTTAACATTCAGACAATGTATTTTAAGGATTTTTAGTCTTAATTTTACATATAAAAATATGAAAAGCAAACTGCTTATTAGCATTCCATCACTAGAAAAGATAATCTGAAATTTTTTCGACAAAATATCATCTTTTTTCATTACACAGGAACATTGAAACAGGCAAAATGGTGTCTAAAATGTTCCTTGCTCATCTTTTACTGATACATGCAGTAAATATCATATAGCCAATTCCATCAAAATGGACTAATTTTGATTTTCACAGAATCACAGCAAGGATAAGGTTAGAAGTCACCTCTGGAGATCTACTAATCCATTCCACTGCTCAAATCAGGGTCACCTAGAGGAGTCTGCTGAACACTGAATACAGACACGTATCCAGTATCTCTCAGGTGATACTCAAAGTCTTTGAAGACTCCACAGCTTGTCTAGACAAACTTTCAGTGTCTGACCACCTTCACAGGAAAAAAAAAAAGCCCTCACATTTGCAGAGACTTTCCTGTATTGCAGTGTGTGCCCACTGCATCTTTTGCACTCACTGGAAACTGCTGAGGTCTGCCTCAGTCTTCTTTACACATGAACACACAATGTACTCAAATCACATCTATCTGAGCCTTTTCATACCCAGACTGAATGACGCCAGCTTGCTTTGCCTCTCATCATGTGTCAGACATTCTATCCCTCAATAACCTTCATGGCTTTTTGCCAGACTTGCTCTAGTATGTCCCTGTTCCTCTCATAACGGGAGCCCAGAACTGGACCCAGCACCACAGATGTGTCTCACCAGGGCTGAGCAGAGAGGAATGGCCACCTCCTTTGAGCTGCTGGCAACACCCTTCTGAAATGCAGCCCAGACTGAAGGGAACATTGCTGGCTCATATTCAACTTGTTTTCCATCAGAATTTCTGTTATCTTTCCTGGGAAGCTGCTTTCCAGCTGACCAGCCCCCAGCCTGGATGGATTCATAGAATTACTCCTCCACTCCTGTGTAGGACATGACATGAACTCTAGAACTTCATGAGATCTCTGTTGGTCCATTTCTCCAGCTTGTCAAAGTCACTCTGAATGACTGTGCAACCATCTGATCTGTCAACCACTCCTCCCAGTTTTGTACCATCTGCAAAAGTGCTTTCTTTCCCGACAGAGGATCGACATGGCCTTTCAAAGGTAGTCAAGAATGACCTCATGATAACTTTGACCAGGTCCCTCATGACTTGTGGGAAAATATCATTGCATTAACTTGTATCATGCTCAGTTTGTCTGCACATTCCCTAACCTTACTTTATTCCACCAAGTGTTGCATTTTCCTTCTCTAGATTTTCCCACTTGTCTCTGAGGCTTGGGATTGCTGAAAGCCAAGCCTAACAATAACAGCTGAAGCAAAGAAAGCATTAAATACTGGAGCCTTTCACATGTCCTTTGTCATCAGGCACCCTGCTCCATTTAGCAGAGGCTTTCTCCAATTTTCCTTTTGCTGTACACCCATAGAAGCCTTTCTTGCTGCCCTTCACATATGCTCCTGGGCTTTTTCTCACCTGATCCTGCCCCTTCACGCTCAACGTGGGCAACTACAATTCTTCCAGACCACCCGTTCCTGCATCCACCTCTTGCATGCTTCCTTTTTATGTCTGATTTTCATCCAGTAGGTCTCCTGACACTCTTGTCTAACTTGCTGATCATCAGGATGAGCCACTCCTGAGTTTGGAGGCATTGAGTAGAAATAACTAATTAAAGGATTCCTAGAGACTCTTGAAGTCTGAAAGACTTTGAATTTCTATCTAGATTAAAAAAATACTGAAGCAGCTTACTGAACGCATTAGTCTTGCTTGCTAAGGTGATTTACAATGGAGTGTAGAAAATATTGCTGTAGTGTGCTATTTGAGTAGTTTTCAGTACCAGAGCATTTTGCTAAATAATCCTACATATAATACCCTTACACACAATGCAGTTTCTGAAGGACACTAAGTGAAGACTCTAACTCAAGAGTCATGCTGCATGACACAGACGCATTGAGCTAACTGAACATATTACAGCTATAAAACTGGATCTATAATTTTTGTATATTAGCACACAACTGAATTAAAAGTCTTTGAAACTTTCTCCTACACTAGGAACTCTTTCCTCCCTCTCCCGCCCCAATGCCAAGGTTACCCAATCAGTGTTATGTTTATCTGTTTTGAGAGATGTAGCAGTAAATACAACTTGGCAAGCACACAACTAAATAAGATGGACTGTTTGAAATACAGTAAAGCAAGACCAAATAAGTGGAAGGAGCAGCAAAGAAATCTTGTGCTTATCACTGTGCCTTTGACATGAAGAAGTAACATTTGGTTTTCAATGTCACTGTCTTAAGTATTTTCTTAAATGACAAAAAGCCAAAGTAAAATGAGCACAAACTTAAAACTGGTGCCTATGAAGGCACAAGAAGCAGTTTCAAGTCTATTACTGAATCTTATGTAAGGTAACCACTTAACACTGGATTCTCTAAATACAACAGCTGATTAGTCAACACATGAGAGTCTACACAAAACCATTCAAATCTCTCTAAGCTCAAAGTCCATAAGACTGTGATATATATATATATATATATATGCCCCATTTGAGAGTCATAAAAGGAATAGAAAGATAGAAAGCTCAAAGGCAGCTTCCCCTCCGGAGCTTCATCATTCTGTTGCAGAAGTGGAAGCAACTTAGCCGCTCCAACCAGGCTTTTTTTTCTTCCCACAGTCACACATCTTTATTACACAGAAGCCTCTATGATGATGCCACTAGCTTAAAATACATCACTCACAATCTAGCTTAAAACATTACAAATATTTTGCCACTCATGTGATTCGGTTGTCACTGGATGGTCACATCACTGCAGCAATACACCTAAAAATCCGTCATGTTAAAACAGAATTTGATTCAACCAGTCCCAGTCATGCAGAAGTGAAGAAGGGCCTTTTTAAAAGTAATAATTTAATTACGAACCTGGCAACAGAGAAAGGAAGATGCTGAACCCTCAAAAAAAGGCAAAAGAACAACAGTACACTCTCTTAACATGAATTAAGTCTGTACGTTGATCTGCTTTCAGAAAAACTTCGGCATCGTTAGTAAGTCTTGTATTGAAGAAACAGATGCAATAATCTAATCTAAGAGAAATCTTTTACAGACACAAATTTAAAAAATGTTTATTAATTTGATATTTTTAATGCAAAATTTTAACATTTTACTTCATATTCACTTCTGCAACATTCTGCCACAATGAATTGAGATGAATCATTGACAAACAATGAACTGCAATCTCTATAAAAACAGACAGTAAATGTACTTTAATATCATAAATCACACGCATTTTCAGTGCAGTTTGATATTAAATAACAAATAGGCAGAATATTACCAATAATAATTTTTATACACATTAAAAAATTATTTCAAACTTTTTTAGCTAGCACTGCTTACAAAAATATTTTGAATTACATATTTGCACTTAATTTCATAACAATAATAAGCAGCAAAATTGATTTAAGATACTAACTGCAAAGTTAGTAAATCAGATCTTCCCATTTTCAAGAACTAACTTGTGTGTCTGATATTTCCACTTGAAAAATTAAGAAATCTACTTGATTCACCTGTAGGTGACACTGTTGGTCTTAGCCATAAAACCAAAGAGCAACAGCATTCCCGCAGTCTGGAACAATGGTGTTTCTAAACCATGAATCTTTTTTTTTGTTGTTTCTATATTTGTACACTAGTACTTTTAAGTTCCGTTGCGTCATGGTTTAATCCCAGCCAGCAACTAAGCCCCACGCAGCCACTTGTGCAGTCCCCTCTGCTGGGATGGGGTAAAAGTGAGGACACTCATGGGTTGAGATAAAGGGTTTAATAGGCAAAGCAAAAGCTGTGCACACAAGGAATTCAAAGCAGAACAAGGATTTCATTCTCCACTTCCCATTGGCAGCGCGTGTTCAGCCATCCTCAGGAAAGAAGGGATCTATCATGTGTAACAATGACTTGGGAACACAAATGGTCCCTCTGAATGCACCACCCCCCCTTCCCTCTTCCTCCAGCTCTATATGTTGAGCCCCATGGTATGGGATGTCCCTGTGGTCAGTTGGAGTCAGCTGTCCTAGGTGTGTCCTGTTCCCAGTTCCTTGTGCACCCTCAGTCTCCTTGCTGGTGGGGTGGGGTGAGAGGTAGAAAAGGCCTTGACTCTCTGAAAGCGCTGCTCAGCAATAGCAAAAACACTCTGTGTCATTAACACTGTTTCCAGCACAAATCCAAACCACAGCCCATAGCTCCTATGAAGAAAATTAACTCTATCCCAGCCAAAACCAGCACAAATTTTAATATCAAACCTCTGCAGAGACAGTGATTTATGTAAGTGCATAAAGTACAGATATATTAAAACTGAATATACTCTGATAAAGCCTAAAGTAAACGAAAAAATGTGCCCACTGGAGAGGAAAAGGAAAAAAACAAGAGTATCTACTTATAGCAAGGGCTCTTCATCCAAATCGAGTATTTGTGTTTGTTCATTTAAGTGCTGAAGTACAATGCCAAATAGTTCATCATTTATAAGGGCAGGAAAAAAAAAAAAGGAAAACACTCAAAACTTCTGGTTTTAAAACAGTTTTAAAAAACTTCTAGTAGCCAAGTCATGCATGAATATAATTACTTCCAATAAAACGGAACACACCAAGAATGAAACTACAAAACAATCCCACCTTATATCCTTTAACTACAGAATATATAAAACAAATCTTTTCCTATTGTTCATAATGCCTGTAATTTTATCTGGCATCATTTCAACTAGGTTTTTACTGCTAAACCAAAAATTAACTCCCACTTTTCCACCCAATCTAAATAGAGATTTTAGCCAAGTGAGTCATAGCAAAGAATGCCAGTCAATTACCCGTTCTCTCATAGTATGTAACATTTGATTATTAATCACAAAGTCGGATAGTCAAAGCCTGTACTAAAATTCTACAGATTATGCAATTACAGCAAGCAAATAGTCATGTTAGCAAAATAAACAACTGTACCTGTCTATTTCAAAAGTAAATTATTTCAAATAAAATGTAAATGAATGTCTAAAGAGTACTGATTCTAATTTCTGAAGCATGGAAGACTGATTTTAGTAAAATCCATTATAAGCATAGAAACTAATTTAGGTCACAGACAGCACCTTCAGTTCCTTATAAAGGACTACTATTTTTTATTCAAACTGCTACTGTTTGATGATGTATAAGTACTTTGCCCCACTGGCAAAATCTTAGCTGTCATAGGCACGTATATTAATGAAAGAGTGATAAATCAGAAGGGCTTCCAAGAATTTCACTAAGGTATTGGAAGACTGATGCCAAAAAAAAAAGGAAGTACAATGCTGAAAGCATAGAATGGTAACATCAGCCTGAGAAAGCAATGTAGTTGTTCCAGCAACAAAAACGACAGAAACAACGCAGACAACATTTCAACTAAGCAACAAGCTTATTAACCGAACCCACTGGAAAAATATCCAGCAATCTCTTATCAAGTCGAACTTCATTTATTTCTTAATAGCTTTCATCATCAGAGACAATCAGGAATCCTACACATGATGTCGCAGAGTTTACTGCCTTTATTTCTGAGGGTTAAAGAGTTCAGTCAAAGAATGAACATCACAGGCCCAAAGTTACCTCTCTGCTGTTTAACATCAATTTTTTTTTACCTGCTTTACTATTTCCCTAAGTTGGTGTAAGGGAGTAAGAAAACTGAGAAAACCATAGGTTTCATAAAAATGACACCCACAGAAAAATTCCTTCCTTGTCTTTAAAGGGTCAGGAAATAGCACTAAATTGATAAAAAAATTGGAAACTTGTTCCTGAGGTGAGCTAGATGGGCATATCAGCATTAGAGAAATGAGCCCAACCTGCAAGGAAGGGGGCTTCAAGTACAAGTATTTTCTCCAGCTTCAGACTGCAGTCAGGGCAGATTCATCTAATCCAGGTCATGTCATTTCCCTTTTGTTATTCCCTATTTTGGATCTCTGAAGAGAGTAACCTTAGCTTTTCTTCCTTCTGCTTATCCATTGAAACACTTTCAGGATTCCACTTTCTCCCTCCAAAAGCTGAAGAGAAGGAATTTAGCCCAGCTGAGGATGTGAGTGTTACTGGTCACAAACTTGAGTGTGACTGCTATCAACTGGGAGTGTACACTGCTTACTGGTGAAAAGACTGCCAAGATCAGAACTTTGAAACACCCCACAGCATTTCAAATCTTGCAGATGTACAAAGATACATCCCTTCTGATTGTATTTTAATGATCTTGCTTTCAGAACTAAACACTAATTAAGAAATATAATTAACATTTATATTAAAAAAATTAAAAGTAAGACAGAAAAAAAAAAGTAACAGTCTGTGGCGTGCCGTCAAGACTCTTTGCCTCAAAGAGATCCTGGATAGGGGATTTTTTAAACACAGTTTTCCCTAATGATAGCATGATCAGTGAAGCAGGTCACAAAATTTTATTTTGCACATTTTGAGAACTTCTGAAACAAAGGAAATACATACAGAAACAAGAGTGTGAAGCGGAGATGACTTTGGGACACAGAAATCCTACTGTATAAAAAATATTTTGATCCTTCTTGATTTAGACCTCCACTTTAGCAAGGACTTCTGTTCTAAATATTTCATTATATTTTTTTCATTTGAAAGGTAAGGCTTAACCTCATTTAGAGAAAGAAAGACTTTTTTTAGATTGCGCGTAACTTTGAAAATTCAGAAGAAAGTTTTTCTTTCAGCAAGGTTGTACTAAGGAATATTCAGGAAGTTCTCTCAAAAGAGAGCCAAGTCTCTTCTTTCTTTCTTTTTCTTTCCAATTAGATTTTGATATCTTCCTGTCCCTGTCCAAATGTTGATCAAAAGAGAATATTTTCCTACTGAAACCTTGGGTGTGCTTAGAATCCAGCACTATTTTACATTCTAGGCATACTGGAAGAGGGAATATTAACCAGGTTCAACTCTGTTTTTGAAATGAACAACTTGAAAAGCAGAGGGTTTTCAGTGTCTGTGAACTTTATAATCTCTGAATCCCTTCTGAAGGCCACTTCATGAAAGTTTAACTCCTCATACCAAAAGAGATTTGTAGATTTTATTGCATCTAATACATCCAAAGCACAATTTTGTTCCTGGAAGGAAACAGACTGGCATCTAAAGTCAACAGTGATACAGATGTTTGCAACAACTGCAAGTAAAAAACCAATGGCATGCAACAGGAGATGAAGGCCACTTAGAGAAGACTAATATCAGAGTAAGTGCTTACAGGGATGGACAAAATACATTGAATAAGAAAAAAGGAGATTAATAGGGACAAAGCACCAAGAGACAAGAAAATAAAATAGTACTATCTTGGTTCAATGGCACTTTAGATTGTACATTCTATGCAAATTTTCAATGTAAGTTCTTCATATAATTTTCACAAAATGCTGTGGTAATACAAATGGGATAGCAATTGACAATATCAACCTTTAAAAAAAAAGTGTTCTAAAGTTGATTTTTGTTAAAATGCTGTACAATACAACAGCCTGTGAATTACTATTAAGGGAGAAGAGCTGTCGATATTCTGAATTGAAAACATTCATAATTCTTGGTCACAAATGGAAACATTTTTGTATGAGTGTGGTGACATGCATGTCAAGGTGACATCATCTTTATTACTGTAAAGAATCACTACTTATTATATGAATAAGAAAAGTCACTACATATGCATATTCAGCCTCTAATAGTGGGCTTTGTATATCCATGAAGTGAGAAGCACACACATAGCAGAATATCATAGAATATAATGCTCTAAAATTTAATAAAATGCACATAGGAAAAGCAGGAGGAATCAGCCTCACTATTTGCCCTTACTTAGAAGCATCTCTATACCCTATTAAAGTGCAGGAAATGAGAAACAGTGTATGAGAAAAATAAAGCTGTAGATGAAACAGCAGGCACCTCAACTTTATAGCCCTCTTTTGCTTCAAATAGTTTCGGACTTGATTAGTTTTATATTGCAGTTAAGGACTTGAGAAAAAAGCATTATTCCATTTTATTAGTATCAGATTCCAATAGGGAATAATGCCTTCATGACTTAATATCCGAGTCTCTCAGCTGACAGAATCTATCAGCGTGATCATCCATACTACTCAGAGGTCCTGATGCCATTTATCGTTCTCAGAACTACTTGCCCTATCCGGGTCTGATGCTTTTGTGGTCTCCGCTTCACTTCTCACTTTTGTCTTGCCATCACAAGTACAATTAATCAGCCAATCTTTGAGATGTCAAAATACATTCGGTCCTTCAGGCTATTTCCTCTTATTAAGAAAAGCATTCTTTTCAGTAATCAGACAAATGTATTTGCCAATGCAAATGCAGCTTACACAAATTCTCTTTTCATTTACAACACTACTGTTTACAAAGACACCATCAATACTGTTGTATTACTCATGCTCTTCAACAAGAATTGCCCTTTTGTTCTAAACTACTCTTATTTCAAGTATAAACATCTGGGTAAAGTTAAATAGAAAAATAACCAGCTAATAAAATATGCAATGAACTAAACAAAATTCACTTGGATTTTAAATACGAAAAGTAAATCAGCAATGAAAGCAGTAACTTTATTTAAAAAAAATCCCAAGCTAAAACTAACATAGCTAAAACTAACTGCGGTAGGTCAACCGTTGTGGCTGGCAGATGCCCACCCAACCACTCCCTCACTTCCCCTCCTTTCCTGGACAGGGGTAGAAGGTAAGATGGAAAAGCATACGGGTCAAGATAAAAGACTGGGAGGTCATGTACCAATTACTGTCATGAGCAAAACAGACTTGACTTGGAGAAAATTATTGCAAATTAAAAATAGAGTACAATAGTGAGGAAACAAAGACAAAACCTAAAAACCTCTTCCTGCTAGTCCCCCTTTTCCCTAGGCTCAACTTCACTGCTTTGTTCCCAAGTTCTCTACATCTCAAGGATGGGAGTTATAGTCAGTCCATAACTTCATCTCAGACATTCCTTCCTCACACTTTTTCCCCACTCCACCGTGGATCCCTACCACAACATACACCATCACAAACTGCTCCAACACAGGTCCTTTCCATGGGCACAATTCCTGCCTGTTCCTGCATGAGCTCTCCATAGGCCACCTTTTCCTTTACTGCACCATCAATATGCTGCAATGTCGGGTCCTCCAAAAGCTACAGTGTGAATATCAGCTCCACCATGGCTTCTCCAATGGGCTGTGAGGGGATCTCTGCTCCAGTGCCTGGAGCACCTCCTCCCCTCCTTCTGCTCTGACCTAGGTGCCTGGAAATCATTCACATTTTCAAACTGCTCAACATGTTTGGCTCTTGGCAAATGAAAGTTGTATCACTTCTCAAATCTAAACCTTTGAAGGATGGTTTCTTAGCAAAATGTGAAGATAGTTTTCAGACAAACTGTGAGCAATGTTAAGAATCAACTCTGAAAGAAACGTGATTTTAGTTTATACAGGGTAATGGGCAGAGAACAAATATGATAGCCCATTTTCTAAATGACAGTGCAAGTCAAGATTAGCAGGACTTTCTTCACTACCCAGACATGATAGCAAAAGATGTAAACTTTGAATTCGATTTACTTGAACATCATGAAATTTTTTAGAGTTCTTAAAGAATGAAGGAGGTTTATTTGTTTGTTTGTACTTTTTTTTTGTTTGGGTTTGTTTTAGTATTTTTTTTTATTAATGAGTGGATGCTACTATAGGTTTCCCACTTCCTGCCTTCATTAAGGGGGAATGTTTTAGAAGCACATTAGGTTGAAAGCAGACTAAGGTCAGATACAGCTTCTGATTTGCTTCTGATACTCCTTTCTCTAATCAGACATGAGATTAATTTTTATCAAATCCATGAGAGAAAAAAGACAGAGAGTTGTGGAGACCTGTAGAAACCTAAGAGTTTTGTAAATGTCTGTTTCAGTGACATCTTTCAGGCCTATGTTGACAGGCACAGCCTTGCAGTTCAGCAAATGCATACAACTCTTTCCGAGGGCCTTAAAGTACTTGAGTACTATGTAAATATTATAGAAAATCCAATAATATGTTTTAAATTTTGCTTTCTGTATAATTAATGTTTTGATCAAGAAGAACCATAACAAAAATATAAATGCTTTTCTTAAAAAAAAAAAAATCTATATTCCTAAAGAGTTAAAAAAAAAATCAGTAGTTCAGAAGTGGCAGAATCAGGACTATTCACACAATTACAGTTTGATTCATTTTCTCGTAGTATTTATCTAAAAGACAGTAAATTTCCTTTTCCTGCTGTCTGAATCTCTTTAACTCCAACTATATGAGAATGACGGAACAGAGATATGTAGAGGTTTATAGGTTGGGGAAATTAGCCTGCTTTCAAAATTTGACCAGATTTGTTTCCAACTACTACATAATTTTAGCAACACAGAAAGCACTTGCAATCTGGCCTTAACACCAATACATATCTGTAGCAAGCAAGGCTCATGACAGTCTGGCAGTCCTCAAAGCAAAAGAAGAGATCTAAGACCAATAAAAGTAATTTTGCCTATAAGTGCAGGTCTGAGGCACAATATAAAGCAAAAATATTATAGAAAACTTATTTCAACTTCAAAATCTCAGTCTCGCTTATATGTACTTATTTGAATTAGGATGCAGATTGTTGACAATGATTATATCAAAACGCATCTAATACAAAACTGCTGAGGTACTAGTTTAAGGGTGAGAAATATTCACACTAACTGAAGAGGCAATAAAACACCAAAATAACTTTCCTTAAAAAGAAAATAAAATACATTTAACAGGGTAATTTTCAAAAATTATTTTTAAAGTTTATAAAGGTGCAAGAAACTTTGATAAGCTTTTACTATGTTATGCCAAGGATCTTAATTTTGTTTCATGCTATGTATGCATACACCAATAAAAAGAAATTATCTTCTACATGTTTTTTGATGCCCAGTAACTTTGTGTTAAGGCCAGAAGGCATTTCTGCACTCTGTAGAGGCTGCCGTTGTTTTGCACAAGTTAAGGCATGATGCCACTCATCCATCAGCTTACAACACACTGTGCCCAGGGCAAGGCACTGCTTTCAGGCTTGGTGATTACCTTTTAAATCTATACTGCTCCAATTCCAATTGTATTCTCCAAACTTTCAAAAGATAACTATAACTACATTGTATTTGTTGCAAATGCAAGGTCAAAGACAACTGAAAGCCCACAAGTTGATTTGGAAGTTTTGTTATATTATTTTCTAGACTTTTTAAAGCAAAGACTGAGTAGTGCTATATATGCACACTCAAGAAAGTCCATGAAGACTATCACCTGAAAAATCCATTTCTTTCCAACAAAACAATTCATGTTATCTTGAATGCTACCCAGCAAAAACCACAAGTTATTACTTATGAATATTTTCCATTTAAACATGAACATACCAAAACCAACCTCCCAAACAATAGGTTATGGCTGAGGTATGCTTAATATCATTGTGGGTTAAGTGATGTCTAAGTATAAGGTAACAGTATAAGGTAACACTATATGGACATGCTTAGATCATAGTAGGTCAGTATAGAAACATGCTTAGATTGGAGTTGATAGGAAAAATATCAGCTGTAGGAAAATAAAGTTCCTTGAATTGTTTTTAATCGATCTTTATTTAGACTATGAAAAAAGCTTTAACCAAGATAAACGCTCTTATAGGGAACCAGTACAATAGCTAAGCTTATTTACTTTTGTAACAAGTTTATTTTCTCCTGCTCCCAAGTACAGTGAAGCACTTATTTACACACAAATTATTTGGTAATAGACCCTGGATCTACTCCATCTGAAACATTAAAGCAACATGTTACAAACACTTACACATACTCCTTTTCACAAAAACTCAAGCACAAGAAAGATGTGGACCTGTTAGAGAAAGTCCAGAGGAGAGCCACGAAGATGATCAGAGGGCTGGAGCACCCCTCCTGTGAAGACAGACTGAGAAGGCTGAGGTTGTTCAGCCTGAAGAGAAGGCATTGGGGAGACCTCATTGTGAGTACCTTAATGGGGCTAATATAAAGGAGGAAGAGGGACATTTTACATGGGCAGATAGTGTCAGGACAAGGGCCAATGGTTTTAAACTGAAAGGGGGCAGATTTAGATTAGATGCCCCATCCCTGGAAGTGTGCAAAACCAGGCCGGACAGGGCCCAGAGCCACCTGATCTAATTAGCGGCACCCTGTCCATGGCAGAGGCGTTGGAACTACATCATCTGTAAAGACCACTTCAACCCAAACCATTCTATGTTTCTACGATTCTATGAAGGGAAATTGTCTCATAGTTTTAACACATATCCCACATGTTAAACTTGTAAGTGTGGCTTCCACTGCATAAGATGTGGGGAGCAGGTTAGAAGACTGACTGAAGAGCCAATAAAAACTATTTTCATTCTTCTTTTTAAGGCAATTTCATTATTGTTAAAATCAGGAATAACTTATTTTAAAAGCTTTTAAAGTGTGTTGGAACCACAGTAATGTCAATGAATATTCAAAAATATCATGGAAGTAAAATCATATAATGTATAATACCATAAAGGTATGGAGCAGCAAGAAACATGGAAACATGGCTACCTTCTAGATGAGTATAAATGACAGCATGGAAAGCACAGAGACTTATTGCTGAAAAAATGTGCTATAGACCTTTTTAGTTGGAATATCTTTAAAAAATATTTAAAAGATTTTATTCCACCATAAAGGGAATGAAAATTTAAATTCCTTGTTACGCTTTCTTGGCTAGCATTTATACACTTCAAAAACATTTGTAGAAAAAGCAATAGAGGTAGCTCCCACTGTACATTAAGGGTGAATTCCTGAGCAGGGAGACAGTTACCGATTTGTCAGATAAAGCAATTTTTCCTCATCAGGATAAGCACAACAGCTACATGCAATAACGTACAAAACACACATCTTTAAAAATACACAGGCAAAGTATGAAGGATGAAGCAAGCAGGATGGAAAGGAAGTAGAAAATTATCAGGATTGTCACTGAAGTGCTACTTCCAGCTAATACCTGACAATCACCTTATTTTTACATCTTTCATTGTGACTGATTTGATTCACCTGAGGACAAAAATAAAGAAGGTGAAAATGCAACTGCTCAGAAAACAGGCAGAAGACAACTGTCACAGGAGATACATATCAGGCCTTCAGTTGCCCAGAAGTACCAGCTGAAATCTTTTGAAACAGTGATCCAACCTGAAATACTGGCATCTACTTTGGTTGATGATCCTACTCTCTGCCTTTTATTCCCCATATGATATATATTGTCCCTGTGTATATAAATTGTGTGCACACATCTACCTGCTGTAGTGTTAATTCTTACAGGAAAATCTGTTTTTCTCCTAAACAAAGGTACTTCATTACTTACACTACTAAAGGCAAGAAAACAGAGCAATGACTGGCAAAGCAAATTTGAAACTATAAATAAAGCAGCAACACCTATAAGAGTAGTCCGGTCTGAGAAATGTATGCATTAGAGAGGCTGACAAGCAAAATGAAGTTTTGAAGCAAGAATCAATTTAATATAAGGTAAAAAATGGTGAAAGAAACCTGCTTGGATGAAGTGGTTTTAAGTGCCTAGTTGAGCAAAGAAAGCTCATGAGTTTTCATAAAAACAATATATGTACAGAGCAATAAGCAAGATCCAGCACAAGCAAGTGCTCTTTCCTCAGTTTGTAATAAGGCTACATGTTTGCTGTGCGCTTTGTTATGCAGCAATAAAACATTGCACACTGCTGGGCTCCAGAATCTGCATGAAGAGTAGGAGCAATTACATTGGTAACTCCTGGATTGGCATCATCTCTCATCCTCACCTTCTACAATCCTGATTAATCATAAGACTGACTAGCTACGACAAACAAGAGAAAACAAAAAAATTATTTCACTGTCCCAGAATTTTTGGCCTTTATATTTTTTTCCCTTTAACCTTCCCAATATTTTGAAGAGCAAAGACACAAAACTGAGCAAAAGCAAAACTGGAATTAATCAACACTTTAACTACAGTTTCTTTGAAAATGTAGGAAGTGAATTTTGGGTCACAAATACAATGGCTTCCAAATTTTTCCTCTTCTGGAGACCATTTTTCTTCCAAAGGTTTAGAAACTACAAATACACTTCAGATTAGTGTTTCTATACTATGACATACACAGGAAACTGTCAAAATCCCTTGAAGGTAAGTTTCTGACAAAAAAAAAGCTAATTTCAAAGCAATGAGATGATTCCATGGCAGGAAAAATAAAAAGATTTTATCCACATCCTCTCTTTTTTATTTCTTATTGATTTTTATACATAAATCTGCTTTAGCCTCTTCCCCACAAAAAAAAAAAAAAAAAGAATAATTATGCTAGTAGTGGCATTTTGGACTGAAATAAAAGAGCATGATGAAGCAGATAGTCTTCCTACACTCAAGTTACTATGTTCCTCTAAGTTAATACTCTGCATATACTAATAAGTTCCCATTAGTAGAGTAATTAAATTTCAGTTTTGTAAACTATTTCACATATACATTTTTTAATAAAGCCTGAAATATTTTTTGTTTCTTTTGTTTCCTTTTTTACTGGATGTAAACAAAGCACTAATAATGAGCTTAGATTTTAGGAATTATATTGCTAACTAGAAGAGCAAGAGTAAATAGCACTTTTCCATTCTACATTCATTGTGTTCATCCAGCTTTGTCCTTACATTCAGAGCAGGTTTTTCTACTGTCAGTTTCAGTTTCAGCAGTGATTACACATTATCTCTCTCACTCTATTAAAACCATGATCTACTTGATTATGTGCCCTAGCTGAAAAGTACTGTGAAAACAGGAAGCAATTAAAAATGGTAATTTGGTGTATGTAAATAATTCCAATTACTAAAAGTTCCTACCAAAAAGTTTTTTTATTTTATAAACTCAGAATTTTAGGTAGACAGTTGCAAAGTCACTCTGATAAAGTACCACTGATTTTACTGTCACTCGTTGATATTGGTTTGCTATTTATTGGTTACCACAGTATCGTGACTGCATGTATAAACATGTATGCACATACATCTTCTAATTGGTATTCACAACTTCATACTGGATTGCTGCTGCAGTGGTCCTCCTAATTATTAATTACATACTGACATATTTTCTTGTCATGTGAAGAGTTTTCTCTCCACTCACCATAAAAATGTTAAATACCTCAAAGCTAAGACTGCCAAAACATCACTCATCTGGATCAACAATTACTACAAGTTACCATTACAAATGTTCATATTGATAATAGAACCAGGTCTTTTTTTTGTTCCTTGGACCAGGCAGAAGGGGAAAGGGTAATCACATGGAACTATGTGCAAGAACAGGGAGAAAAATATCTTAAGAGTTTGGAAAAATGGTACTTCACTGACACAGACAGCATTTGCCTGAAATTAATACGACAAAAAGTGTCTGCTAAAACAAAATAATCTCCATTTATGCAATCCTATTTAAGAGGCTAAACCTGCAAATTTTATTCATTTCCATGATATTCAAATGTTTAGCCTAGTGATGTCTCATACTTTTTAAGGACAATTGAGAAAAAGTAAGATCAGCCATTAACAGGAATCTACAGTTTTTGTTTGTTTGGTTTTTTTTTTAATGAAAAAGAAGGCAAATGTTATTTTGACAAATGTTGTTACAGCATTTCAGATTTATTTGGAACTTACCATTTGCAGACTCAACTTTCAACTTTTCAAGAATGGTTTTTATTGAAGAATTCTAAACTTATATCAATGTACATAATCGCTGTAATTACAGATGTAATACCATTTCAACTGCTTCACCAATATTGTTATAAGGAGCTTGAAGAGCAGTGTACCTATGAAAAGGTACACATACACACACAGAACAGTATTTTAAAATATTAAGCATACCTGTGTTCGCAGAATTTCGCCTTTTGACAGTTGCATATCACCAGTCAACTCTTTCACAGTAATGCCGAGTGGTTCCAGACGCTTGCTGAAGTAATTTGTCATTTCAGCTGCCAAAGCCTTCATAGGAGCAACATACACAATCTGCACCAAAACAACACTCACTTGATAAATGAGCAAACCCCACAATGTCGTTTGTTTCATGGCAACCATTACAAATCACAATTTATTGTGAAATATGATGCCAGGCGCTTGCAGTGAAAAATCTTAATAGTGATATATGAAAAGTAGTTATCTTTGTTGGATAAGTGTGCAGCTGTTTAAAGGACAATGGATTTTGTTTATACAGCCTCATCGCTTTAAAAATTGGTTCTGCATGAAAGCTAAATGCATCTTCATAGCTTTTTATTCACATAATAAGATTTTTAGAACACAAGTAAGAATAGCTTTAATAATAATGAAGTAAATCAAAACTAGCCTTATCTTTAACTCAGAAAAGTCTAATATCCTTGAGAACTTTCTGATTTCATATTCCATGTATAACATATAATAGATTTTACCTTACAAGTTAAAAAGCTGTTATTTGGTTCATTAAACTCCTACCTTAAACTCATCCTTTTTGATAACACCATGCTGGACATGCTGGCGAATTTCATGCAGGATTGTCAGCATGGCAATATTAGTCTTTCCAGCTCCAGTGGGGGCACAGATCAGCATGTTCTCGTTTGTGTTGTAGGCAGTCTCGAAAACTATAGACTGGATTCGGTTTAGTCTTTTCATGCCTTTAAAAGCAAGTTGTCCAATCTGTTAAAACAAACAACACACATATCTTGGATTTTTCATAGATGTTTGTATATGTGTGTGTGTATCTATACATATATTACTAATAAGAAAAAGAACTCATGGAAACAAACCTTTGGATACTTGTCATAATATATTTATTATCCCAGGTTTTTTTATTCTGAGGCTACCACTTCTACCCAATTCTCAGATAGTGAATCAATAAAGAAAACAAATTATAGCAGGATAACAACTGCTAAAATTCATCAAAATCTTTAGCTTCACACTATTTCACCACTTAATTTTTTTTACTCAAGAGTGTGACCAAAACTAATACACAGTAAAATATTAACCTATTAGTAATTTAACATCAGTAAAACAGCATTAATAAGAAAAGAACAATACACATCTCAAAATCTAAGATGACAAACTATGACTACTCTATTGGAAGATGAGGCAGCAATACAACGGAACTCTGTAAAGTTAATTTTGCAAACACAGACACACAAATTCAGTAAAAACTTTCTCTTGCTTCTGAGAAAATCTCCATCTTGCAATTGTTCATGTTCAGACCTTTTCCAACAATATTTACAACAAGCTGCAGCCACCAAAAGAAACATAAGACTTGTACGTGTAGTCCAAAACAAACTTAAAGAATGTTTAAAAAAAAAAATTTATAGTTGATACAGGAAATTACGCTTATTATAGTTTAATGCATTTTTAAATCTTATAAAGTACAAATCAACTACAGTAATACTTTGCTCCTCTTGGTCTCTCTGAAAAACCATATTTTTACCAGGAAAGAACCACTGTACAGAGACAGTGGCAATTGCTGCATTTGAAGATAATAAAACCTTTGCAACTGAAGAACAGCCCCTAAAATATAAAATTAATTGTCTAATAAACTTACTTTTTCTTAGTTATTTTTCACACATGTTTAAAATAGACTGCAGGATACATAATTATTTTCTTTCTACAGATTTAATTACCTGCACTGTTTCTACTACAAAGAATGAAAAGTATCTTACTGATATATTTGAAGATTATAATTTTTACTTTACTTGTAGGAAACAACAAAAGTATAGTAAAGAACAGGCCTCAAAGCATCTTCTGAAGATCTCCTTTTCCATTATTCTGGGTGCTTTAATTAATTTACAGTGATTTTCTATGGTAAAACCCTCTCCAACACCAAATAGTCTTTGTAATTCTTTCCAATACTAAGCAAACTATTTGAGCAGGACTCTATTACTACCTCAAGTAATGCAAGCTTAGAAATAAGGGCTTCATCAGCTATTTACATCAAATATTCCACTTAATTTTGCAACAAACAACACTAAGTCTATCATTGTGCTGCAGCTTTCTTGTAGTAGCCTCATATGAGGGGTTACGATACAAATTACAAATCCAGATTAATAGACCACTTTCACAATAAATGAAAATGCTCTACTCTTAAATCTATAGGAATGATGTACTTAATGACTAACCAAAGGTAGTTTTATTTTAGATGACTTTGAACATGAAAGAACAACATTCATTGATATAGAAGTCAATGAAATGCTATGCAATCAACAAACTGTTTCTTTTTGAAAAACTTCCTTTTCAATTTAACAGCACCTTTGTCTTAGGAAAGCTTTCAGGTTGAAAACTTCCCGTGCCACACCAAAAAAGCAATTACTATTCAAATCATGAATTGCATTTGTATTTATAGGATTGACAAATCTCAGATATATCCAAATTTCTATTTTAAACTGTTGTCTTTGGTGAAGGAAAAAAAAGTATCTAATGCAAATAATTCATGCACTTTTCATCAAGTTCCTTCAATTTTTCAGTGGCTGAATTTCAGGATTACAACAGTTTTCACTTTTACTGTTCTTGCACAGTTTATTCTGCTTGCAAGACTGCAGGAGAAAAGCTTATTTGTTTTGCACCATGTTTTGTATACGTAATGTGTACTTTGTGTGTCATCTTCAAAATTCATTTCATCTTCATGAATGAGACTCTTATAAAGTATTAATGGTTTTCCTGGAGACTTGCTGAATGAACCTGCTGCTATCAGGGTTCAAACAGCTATTTGTATGGCCTCCTTAGTCATTTTAGGTTGTCTAATTTGCCTGTTACTTCATTTTGAAATTTCTTGACAGGTCTTTGTAATTGGTTATATTTTTCCTTTTCCCTCCCATTCCAACAAGTTGCTTTTAGAAGCTGTTATAAACACTGCATAAAGTTCACACTGAGAAACACCATTTACATCATTTATAACAAAGGATCTACAGAGAGAAACTCACAAGTACAATTGGTGATTACTAATAAAATGCTACATTACACAATATGTGTATTATTTAAAGAAGCAGTTTTTAAACAAAAGCAGAATCATTGCTGTCTAAATGAAGTCCAGCCTAAGTATCTCCAGAAACGGACGACAGGAATTTTTCACAGTCACACAGTTGTATATGTGTGGCTTTACACATCCAGGTCACCATACAGCTGTGTGATCGTTAACATCCTTAAACATATCCTTAAATTATCTTAAACTACTGCCCGTAAGAATATGCTGTTCCAGCTCCAATTCTGTGTGCAGTATAAATCATCTTTTTCCTTTACATTTGGCAGAAATTATATATACTATAGTCAAAGGAATGCAATTGTAAGCAAAAATAAACACATATTTAGAAAAACAAAAATAATTTCCTGTCTCTTTTCCTATTGGAAAATAGTAACACCATGCATTAACACTGACTTGGTAAGTAGCAATAAACAAACAGATGTTCTAGAAAAAAACAGAGGAACCTGTGTAGCAAGTTAGAAAAATTAATTTCAGCTTGTTTTCTGGAAAGATGCTAAGCCTATTGAAACAGGAATATTAAGAGCAGAATAATGATTAACAAAAAACCCCCCACAAAACAAAAAAAACCATAAAAGCCTGGTTAAAAACTAGAAGCACTTTTTAAAAATAATGGTATTCTGAACCAGAACCTAGTTTTTCATTGAACACACTAATTAATTTTCAAGCTGGCATTCACTAATCAATATACAACATTCAGAATCACAAAACAGCCAATGAATAATATTCTTTGAAAGTTGACTCTGCAGGACTAAGGCTTAAAAAAGCTACAAGAGAAAGTAACTCCAGAGGAAAAAAATATCCTAAGACATCTTCAAACCAACTCCCCATTAACTGAAAAAATATTATCTTTCCTCCACATTCCATTTTATTCCAAACAGTACATAATCCAAAACCAGTAGTTTTGCCCTCATAAAACAGTAAGGCAGCATACAGAAATGCAACCATATGCACAGAAGTCCACAGTTTGACAAAGGTACTAGAAGATTTATTTTCTTAAATTGTCATTTGCACAACTACATATTTTTAAAATGGAGAACAACTTTTTTCCCTCTGGCACATAAACATCAGCCAAGACTTCTACAGACCAACTTTTTCAGCTAAACCAGTGGAATCCCTTCTTGCTTAAAGGACTGGCAACCACTGGATGGCAGAAAGTGTTTTTTACTGAAAATGAATGAGATGCAACATTTTTTAGCCTTCTATTCCACAGCTGATTTATCCCTGCAATTCAACACAAACCATGGGAAGTTTGAGCAGAATACAATCTGAGTGTTACTCTCAACTAACAGGATTTCAAGCCTAAGATGATGCCATTTTTATACAAGCATGAATCAGTGTGAAAAGCCACCGAGAAGCAACTCTTTCCACAAACCAGATGATACTCAAAGCAGCTGTGACGTGAATGAATAAACCCACTGATTTTACTTCAGTAAGCTTTCCAGTTCTTTCCCATGGAATTTATTGTTACAACTAATGCATTTATGAATAAATGGGATTACACCTAATCAAGATATTCTAAATCAGAAATTTCATCAGTAAGATATTTGTGTGTTGGTGCTCTAGCAGCAATTTAAAAATAGGACAAATTTGTTTAAGTCATTGAAGTAATATTCATGAATGAGTCCATACGGTTCCGTCTGCAGGCAAGCTACAGCTCAGAAACACAACTGCTTTAGCAACACAGTAGTGGCAGTGTCTGCTCTAAATAGCACAGACCATCAGCACTTTAGACAAGAGTTTTAGTCATGCAATTCATTACCAAGACCTTGTAGAAATGTTCCATAATGATGACTTCTTCTGTCATATTATAACGAAGTATTAAGATTACTACCCATTTATCTTAGAGATAATCCATTGCACCCATAAGCCAAGGTTGAGCTTTCAGCATTTTCCCTACTCATTAGCTTAATTTTAATGTAGAACTATTTTATTCAGAGTATCTTATATATCTCAGGTGCAACAAATCCCATTCTGCAGTCAGCTGTTCTACTACACTTTCAGTTAAAAAGATAATTGATCTTACTGGTAATAGTATGACTAATCCATGCTTTTTTACATAAAACCCATGAAATTCAGGATGTGAAGCTCTGATGTCCCTTGTTCTGACACATAAATAATCTCTAGGTCATCTTTCCCGTTTGCTGTCCTCTGGGACGTTGTTGGTTAAAACACGTATCAATGCATATATACTCATATACACACACAAACATATGTTTTTATATGTATGCACATACACATACACATTTTAATAAATAGATTCCCACTATCCTTCTAAATTATGAACATTTAGTAGTCCACCCCTACTTTCTAATCATGCATCTATACACTTAAAGCACTTTTGTGCCAGTGTAAATCCTATTTTGTTACTGAAGGTACACTCAGAAATAAACATATATGTTACACCTGGGGACTTCCACAGCTTCCCTCTCCTGATGATATTTTTCATATTCTGCTACTTCCATGAAAAAGTGGTAGCTCGTGTGATTTAGAAACAGAAATAAATAAAAATATAACTCTATAAATAGCAAAAAGGTAAAATTATTTTTATATTATCTTAGGAGCACTATTTGAGAATATAATTTCCTACCTGCCCCAAAGACTGAAATGTTGTCTTTCAAAGTGTGCATATACATTTTAAGCAAAGGCTCATAACATGCAAAAGAAAAACTGCATGATGTTTGGATCTGCTCCATTTAGCACCAAATCATATCAGTGAGATTTCATTGGACTTAGGGGAACAATTTTTGCAGGAACAAGTAGCATACACAAAGATATGAAAATTATACAAGCATACCAAATAGAGCTTATGACTGGCTTTGGGCCATAATCAGCATTACAGTTTCTTGAAGTAAGTACAAATTATATCTCATCCAGAGTGTAGTACCTGAAGAATTATGTGCTATAAAGGAAGCTTGGAGTAAAACACATTAGACAGACGCAAATAACAAAGAGCACCAGAGCACCAGCAGCTCATTTCAACACCGTACCTGCTACAAGTGACTAGACTAGAACTGAAAGCAATTCTTGAATGGTATGGGCTATTCAGGTCACTATTAGCAGCAACCACAGATCACTGAATCATTTAGCTTAGAAAGCATCCAGTTCAGCCCCTCTGCTCAAAGCAGGATCACTCACACCTATGCAGTTGTGTTTCAACTATCAACAAGGATGGGGACTCTACAACCTTTCTCAGCAAGGTGTACCAGTATTTGACCACCTCACAGCATAAAATTACTCTCCTGTCTTCAGATGAAATTTCATGTGTCTTAATTTGTGCCCATCTCCTCTGGTGCTGCCACTGGGCACCACTGTTGAGAGTCTGGCTCCCTCTTTGTTAATCATTCTCACATCAGGTATTTATATACACTTGTCAGATTCCCCCCGAGCCTCCTCTTCTCCAGCTCTCTCACACTCTCCTCACACAAAAGATGCTCCAGTCCTTTAATTAGATTAAGAAGTCAGAAGAATTCCTAGAAATGACAAATAATGAACCATAAGGGTAAAATTATACTCTGACATCTTATAGAAGAGAGAATTACAGTCCATATAAGACTTCTTTGAATATGTTCTTAATTGGAATTAAACATCATCTTTTAGAAAACTACAGAGCCTTTTATTTTAAAATTATCACCACATTCACTGGTTAATGCAGTAGGCATTTAAGTAGCAGTAGCCATCAGAAACTAAAGAAATTTGCATACTTTCAAGTTATATTCGTGTCATTAAACTCAAAACAAACACTGCAAAATTCTCCTAGATTCTGACAGAGTTCACCAGAGCAAAAAAAAGTATCCTGAGAGAAAAAAAAAAAAAATTATTCTATATTAAAGGATTAGCTCTGCTCAAAGTTACCATAACACAAAAACTATGAAAATTATTATAGTTTTGCTTTTTTTGGAATGCTGCTCCTAAATCGTGATTAAACATTCCCCTTCCAGACCTTTCAGACTTCATATTTGCCAGACACTGAGTTTTATTGAATTACTCAGTTCTCAGAAATGTCAAAATTCTGGACAGCTCATAACAGTGAGTGCTGTTCAAGAAACAAACTTTCACTAAAGAAGACCCAGAGTCCATCCAGAGATGTCCAGAACAGTCCATTTTAAAACCAAATTGCAATAAAATCTAGGAGTATAACAGTCTCCTACCAACTATGGAAGCATAGGCCCTCCTTGAAAAAAAGAGCCAGTGAAAACCAAAAAAAGTCAAAGAATAAAAAGCCTTCATCTCTGGTTTTGTGTGTTTGTGGTTTTGTTTAGGTTTTTTTGTTTTGTTTGTTTGTTTGTCATCAGTCCTGCCTTCTGCTCTCTTGAAGAAAGAAGAAAGATCTATTCAAAATCAAGAGGTTTTAGGGAAGATATTTACCTTCATATATGACAGCTAAGAGTTTACATGCCTGAGGCAATTTCAACAAAAATCCTTGTAAGTCTATATTTACATTGTCACCAACTTTATATATAAACTACTCTCTTTATGAATGACACTATACAAACAACTGCAGCAGTCATACCTTTTCTGTAGACTTCTGAATTATTCAAACACTTACTCTTGTACTAAAAAGACAACATTGAGAAATATTCTTGGGTTCATGTATAGAATAAATCCAAAGACATCTGCATGTATATCCCCCAAATCAGTTTGAAGGAAATGATGGGACAGCACTATGGCACTATAAGGCTTGCACTGCTTTGAGTCAAAAAACTGAAACAGCTTGGGGGATCTCCTCCCCTCACTGGGAGAACTGTGTTGTGTTCATCAGCCTAGTTATAATATGACAAAAGATTATAGACAGAGTGATCATACCCTCTGGTGATTTGATTTGAGGAAATGGATAACAGAGTGTTTCAGAAAGATTTTTCCAGAAAAGCAACTATTTCTACAGCAAATGTACATAAGTTTTGGCATCCAAACAGACACACAGGAGAGATTCTGATTTCAGTGACACTGCTGCAAACTCAAAAGTATCCAGTGTCAAGAGAATTATTCCAGATTATAGCAATGAAATGGAGATCAGAACACAGCCTCCTCTTGGAGCTTTCTGATGCCATTTGTAAACTACACACAGAAATTACCTTGAACTAATGCAGCTGAAGGAAAATTGGCAACAGTTGTGACATTTCCTAATAACCTCAGAAGTTAAAATCTTATGAGGATAGAAGGCTTTGGGTTTAATTTGATCACATTTCATCCATATTAAATGTAACCAAAAAAAGGTTTTCTTTCTCATAAAATTAAAAAATATCTTAATACTGTGCAAAGCTAAAACTATGGGAGAGTGAAATACAAAAAAATGTACAAATTTTTTAAAAAATATTTAAAATCTACATTCAAAATATCTACAAATTTTTAAGAAAACATTTTAGATATTCTGGCCTGCTATGTATTGACATCTCCACTATCACTATCTCCCTGACTTTTCTAGATGGAGCAATAAGGAAACTGATGATGTTATATGCTACAGTCTATTCTTCAGGTTTTGTTGGGTTTTTTTCCAGTTCAGAGAACATTCTCATAATTTCTTACACTTGAATACAACTGAAAGAGACTCCTAGCTCTGTTGATGGCATATTGCTCTCATAATTTACTCCCCTGGGAAAACACAGTGCATCTCTAAGAGGAAGAAAACATCACTGTTAGATGCACACTGACTCAAAAGCAACTGCAATCAAAGAGTTAATATAGAAAAAACTTTCCTAGTTGTTCAAGAGTATAGACACTGCAAGGCAAAGGGAGAAACCCAATAAATTATAAGGAAAGACAACAGGGCATTGAGAAAGCAACTACATTGGTCGCCACTGGTGAAAAAAAGTTAGGCTACTAACATGCAGCATAAAAACTGAAGTCCTTTTTTCTAACCAATATAGAACGGTTTCAGCTAACTTCTCCCAAGTAAAGAGGTTATGATATGATACGAAACTATACAAAAACTACTTTTTGGAAGTTGAATTTTTGTATGAATCACCATTTATGAACTAGTTGAATTTTGAAACAATTGCATCATGTCAAGAGAAACTTACTCTTTTTCTTCCATATTCTTGTTGCAGTTTTGAAAGAATGTCACTACTAGCATAAAAAAAAATAAATTCTAAGCAGGAAGTTGTGTTGATGAGAGCATACATTCACCTCAAAAAAGGTGTGGCTACTCCAACTAGCCTATATAGAAAACTGGAAAATTTAGTGGAAATGGAGAATACTGATAATAAATAGCAAATAGTTTTTGGCCAAACATCAAAAGTAAAGACAATGAGGAAGAGCCAAGATACCAGACAAAAGGGATCAAAGTCCTAACCCTCCCATTCCACACAGACTTATGTGAATGACTGAGGTATGGGTCAGGATAAAGACACAAAACTTTCTGAAGGACTGCATCCAGGCATCTGCATTCAGTAGTTCTCAGGAATTAATAGTCTCAGGATTAATGGAAAATTAATAGATTGAAAACTACAGATCCACAAAACCTGAAAAGCTGATGAAGAAGGTAGCTCCTACCTTGCAAACAACACTACAGATTTAACAAAACTTTCACACGTCCTTTGTAAAGTGCTGTAGGTTACACCAGGACCAGATATTTTCTTTTCAAGGAATCACAGGGACCACAGTGGGTCATCCAGTCCAACCTTCCTGCTCAAGCACGGTCATCTTAGAGCGCATGGAGCAGGATTGTGTCCAGATGGTTCTGGAGTATTTCCAGCAAGACACAATCCACAACCTCTCTGGACAACCTGTTCCAGTGCTCAGTCACCTCCACAGTAAAGAAGTTCTTCCTCATATTCAGGTGGAACTTGGACATCAATTTCTACCTGTTGCCTCTTGTCTTATTGATTGGCACCACCAAGACAAGCCTGGCTCCATCCTCTTGACACCCTCCCTTCAGATACTTATAGACATTGATGAGGTCTCCTCTCAGTCGTCTCTATAGTTTTGCTGCTATAGTAGTTATTAATATGCAAACATCTTTTTTTTTCTGATATAGTCAAATCATTGATGCAAAAATTTGAGAGAGGCATTCTTATTTAGCCTAGATGATGTATGTGACAACATGCCAAAAAGTCTCCATGTAAGGAATATGCACAGCAGGAAGACAGTCTCACACTTAGAGGTCCACAAGGACAAAGAAAATTATCACAGAAAATTATCTCCAACATAGTCTCAGATGACTCAGAGAAAAAATGTCCATCCTTTTCAGATTCAGGGAACACAGGAGAGAAGAAGGAATATCTGCAAGTCAGTTTCCTTCATTATATTGTCTTATGATAAATAATTCCTATGAATGACTAAATAAAATCATCTTTCTCTATATTTTGTTTACTACAAATGAAACGTTCTTAGTTCTCTTCTCCTTATTAATTCCCAACAAGCTATTATTATATAATAATATTTTATATTATTTATTAATACTTATTTATGTATTTATTTATACTACATATTAATACTTATTTATTAATATAAAAACTAAAAATCACTCTACTCTTCTTTGATGTGTCTGGTTCCAGTATTCTAACTGAAAGATTAGGTGGTAGGATAATTTCAATTTTCCACTTAAAATTCAGAAAAGTATTTTGTTGGAAAAAGATACAAAACACACACAAAATCTGTTTCCCGCTTTAAGAGACATTACATTGTTTTTTGCTCCTTGTTGTTCTGCCAACTCAAACAACTGGTCTTCAATAAGTTTAAAAGTTTCACTGTACTAGCATTTACTGTGTGATCTTGAGGTTAATGGAAACTGTAAGTCTGAGCTGAATAGCCTATCAGTCATAAAGTCAATCTTTTAGTCATATAGCTCCTCTGTTTCAAAGTCTTTTGAAAACATTTAAAATCATTTGATGATTTCTAAGTGAATCTCTTGATGAACCATCTCAGTCCCATTTCTATCACTGAAAGACACAGCCCATTCTCATCTGAGGTAAAAAATTCCTGTTTTAAGGAGCACACTGAAACATGTGCTAATTAAAGATAAATATTAAAACCAGATAAACTATAACTTGTCTAAAATATTTTGAGTGAGAGTTAACCTTTGAAGTGTTGCAGCATTTCAGAACTAGCATATACCTCACTCGACTTTGAAAGTACTCACTTAGAGATCACATTCTTTAAAAATTAAAAACAATTTTGGTATTTGGTATAATTTGAATTAGAATTTAAAATACTATTCTGTATTTCACTTTAAATGAAGACCAAATATCCTAAAAATGAAAGTCTGCCTTTGGGGATGCTATCAAAGTAAAGCAGACTACTGCATTCTTCCACGCTCGTACTACGAAATTCCACTGAGAAGTGGCTATTCCCTAAATAGGACGCAGAAGCATGCTATTCATTCTCCAGTCTTAATTACCAAAACAACTAAAACTACTTTGAGTTGTTTTAATTAAAAACTTTACAGATTTCTGCATGTGCTTAATATTAAAGTCTATATTCATGTCAATGACATATATGTGAACCCCTAAAGAACAAAAAATTAACAGTTGCTTTCTCAATTTAAATATTTCACTTGTTATGAACATTTAATGAGGCCAAAAAACACGTAACAGCTGTAAAGTCACCAGGTAGACATAATTGGATTTCAAATATTACAGTGATTAAGTGCAAGGGGAAAAGAATGCTGTGAACCAGAACCTTTGAGCTACATGCAGCTGCACTGCGGAAGAACATGTCTACCTGAAATGCTTCTTGGATTTTTACTCGTCATTGGGTTTACTCTACAAAATTTAATACATAAGAGTCACCCAAATTACAGCCAATTGAACTTCACAATGTGAAGCCTAAACATTATCTTCCTTGAAAGCAAGGAACCTTGTTTTTAAGAGTAGGGTAACAACATTTCATATTACTGTATAGTTTTGAAGCACAGATCTCTTTCAGTATTTTATTTTTAAATGACCCCTAATTAATTCAGTACTATTTCATGCATGGAAAGGCGTTATTTCTATCTGCTCATGTAGAAGCGAATATTTAATCGGTTAATGTAGAAGGCACTTCAGGATAATGGTTTCAAACTATTTACCTTAGCTTACCTTAATATGACAAACTACTTTTTCCTACTAAACCTAACAAAAACCAGAAAAACTATCAGAATGCTTAGCAAGGTAATTATAGCTGAAATTAGTAATAATTATAACACATCAAGTAAAAATGAAAGAATGGCAAACAAAAGAATATTCCCAGAGGATTAACTATTGATGTCATAATCTTTCTACAGCTCAATTTTCTTCTCTATTTCACTTATTTCACACTTCTGCTACCCAAGATGGAACCCCTGTTTTACAGTATAGATATTAGATGACTTTTTCCTAAATTATACAAGAAAAGGCTACAAGCATATTTTTTCCTACAAGAATACAGCTATTTTGTTCTCATGAATCACAGCTAAACTAGCAGTGTTCACAGAAGTTATCCTACCACAGGAAAAGAAAAGGTAGGTGAGGATGATGAACTTTGGTGATAGGGTCACCAACATGTGGGAACCATACCAAAAGACAAAAAGTACAACAGTTTTTAAAGCTGTTTGGAAAATTTGTGCGATTACTTCTGATTGCAAAATTTATTTTTGTTTGTACATTACCATCAACAGTGAATCAAATATGCTACAATAGGAAGCAAAGGGAACATATACTCTCACAAATCCCCCTGAGATACCTCTCTCAAACTAAACCAAACAAAATGTGAAAACCTGCTCTTTGGTAGCATAATCTCCTCCAGACTGGCTGCATCCTTTAGTAACACGCTACACACAGTGTAGCTGAAACTTTCGGCTTCCAAATCTGGGTTTTTATTTTATTAAAAGAAGAATTTAAACTAGTTATATGAATGAGAAAGTTGCTCAGAAGTGGTGCTCTTCTGCACAAAAAAAACCCCCAAAAACCAAAAAAAACCCCAGCCCTTTTTTTCCCTTTCTTTAAGTATGCAGAACCAGTTTTATTGGATGAATCTTTACACAAATTAAAATCCTGACAGGTAAAAGCAGGTACTTTGTTAGATTACTTCTAGGTACAGGCAGATGCATCTACTCCCACAGTGGCTCAGCAGGTGTTTTTCAGCAGCTGGTGCCCTTTACTGGTTTGCCTTTGTAAGTGTTCCCATCAGATTTTCAACTATTTCAGAGGCAGCACTACACGATATACACACACTTGGCAGCTGTGTAGAAAATGAAATAGGCTTAACATTTTATTCAAATCAGATGCAGTCAATTTTATCTCATGTTAATATTAAAAAGTCCATTTCCCTATTCATATGTTACTTGCATGAAAAGGAGCAACCTAAACAACTGTAAGAATACGTAACTCTTACAAGACAGTATCTACTAAATATTTTAAAGCAATTTTTGCTTAGTATATTATACACAGCCATGCTAGTTTAAAGAACAGACTAAAACAAAAAAAACCCTCTATATTCACTATATTCTCTATATTCGTACAGAGGTCCCTATTATACTTTGAGCCATACTATCAATTAGTTGCTCTTCTCTTTGAACTTCTCTGCCCAAGAAGAGGTTATTCAAGATTTTACAGAGCTCTTTGCAAAAAAAAAAAGAGGTTGTACATTACTAACATTACTAGTACTTAGAATAAACAAAGTCTCTCTAAATGAGAAAGTCTGTTAAAGCTTCAATCACAACCTCATTAATGAAAGGACATTTGAAAACATTATTTTATATTCATAAGGATTTTTTCTTGCTTTATCTACATTTATTAGTGGGTTTTGCCTGTTGTCATTAATATCAAGCTCTTGAAAATAACAGTGTATGTAAAAACACAGCCCAGACTGACACAATAAAGAGCATCTTTACCATATTTTCATAGCATCCTTGCCCCTCTCAACATCAACAGTGTCTTAAATGTGGTTTGTTCATGTAACACAACCATCAAACTTATCAGATGTTAAAAGGGTCTTATTATGACTATGTAAATATATAAGCTAACACCAAAAATAAATAAATCTATAAAGTATTTTTTAGGACAAAAGGGTTCAAATCGGAAGATTTAGCAAGGACGTAACAGCTTTGCTCGAAGTGACCTTACAGCTGGGACTGCTAAGAATGTTGGTGTGGGAAAACTCCATTTATTATGCCTAGTGCGGATCATCCTCTGCCTGTTTCGAGCAGTATTCTGAGAAGAATTCCTGTGTTAACACACTCTCACAGAATGCTTGAGCCTCCTGCTGGGAGAGAGATCACAAAGGCACAGCCTTGTGATAAACTGCTAATGTGCCCTTTGATATATCAGGACTGGTAGTGGGGCTGCTACCTCCCCCTTCCCCCTCGGCCCACTAGGATGAGCTAAGGGAGCCTGTGTCTCCGTGCGTCTCTGCCACCCAGCCTTGCTGATGAGATAATGAAATAAATTTACTCTTTGCAAGGCAGCTGTGGTTTGGTGGTCACCTGCATGTGTCAATTCATACAGTATTATACAATATACTATATTCTAACAGCACTTAGAAACTGATTTTTAAAGAAAAAAGATAAATGCCTTGATAATCTTAAAAATATTAAAAGCACAAGACTACAAAAGGTCTTGAACTAAACTGCATATGAGACTAGGACAAATGCAACTGAAAGAACAAATGATCAGATCATATTTTAAGCATTCAATTCTAAGACACTACAAGGTAGGTAAGGGCACTATATTACAACTGAAAAGCGAGGAGAAGCCTATTGGCCAAAAAGAAAAGATAGTCTTTCATTGAAAAGTCATCTGAAAAATTTATGTAGATGAGTTAAAACAGCACATGCTGCAAAGGAAATCTTCGTTCAGTCTCGTTCTAAAAGGATCCAGCTCGTCCAGTGTCAAACCAAAGGAAATAAACCTGCTGTCAGCCTACCAAAAGACAGGTTTACGGCAGAAATAGAGAACACTATTTTGCAATAAGAAAAAAGTTACATTGCAAACTGCTATGCTGGTTGCTTTTTAAATCAGGGACATATTGTACAATCTGGAAAGACTTGTCGGTGCAAGTGGTTATCTATGAATTTCTCCAGTAATCCTGGTAAACCAAAATTTTAAGGAGGTATTTACAATACTTCCCCATTCTTACGGGACAATAATAAAAGCCTGTTTTCATTATACTTTTCTGATGAAAATCCTTCCCATTTGTATAAATACAGTCTGTTTTTAAAAGGTCACATTACAGTAATTTGATCCACACCATCCTACCAAAAATAAAAGCCACATCATACAAATAGGCGAAGGAGGATGTAGTTTGAGTAAATACAGGCTTACATCTGATCAATTATATAATGCTTAGCTCTAAAACTCATGTGAGATGTGATGTATTTGCTTCCTTTACCTTCATTCCTCCCCATCCCAAAAGAGGTGAACTGTGGCTTTACTTCCACAATGGTGGACAGACACATATTATTCCAGTAAGTGCAGGCTGCTGCTCAGTGAAAGCCGCCTTTTGCTCTTCATAGGATCTGACATAAGATCATGCTTCAGTTCTCATCTACTTCCAATTATTCATCATCATCCCTTCTTTTTTTGCATCCTACATACATCTCTTATAGAGACAGCGATTGGCTTGACTATCTTCTTTGCATACAGATCTTTCTTAAAAGAGTAGAAATGTGACAAGCTGAGGGAGGCAAAGAGAA
Source organism: Eulacestoma nigropectus (assembly GCA_013397775.1). NCBI lineage: Eukaryota > Metazoa > Chordata > Aves > Passeriformes > Eulacestoma > Eulacestoma nigropectus. The sequence continues at coordinate 295,331 of VZTE01003314.1, read as the reverse complement.
GGATATATAAAATAGCGGTCTATTAAAAAGCCTCTCTTACTTTAATAATCAACTCTGCATTAATGGGAAATATATATATATACATGCCCCATATACATGTTGTATATATGTTTTATATATAGACGTAGTTTATATTTTTAACTATCTGAAAGGTATATACTACTGTCTTTTTTAAGTCTATGATAATGTTGGACTGAGAATGGATGACAGACTCCAGAGAAGTCACACTCACCTAACAGAGAGGTGCTTCAGAGAAAATAGTTTCAATTTCTCATACTGTGTTAAGAGATAGGTCCTCTTAAAGACTGTAATAGTATCAAACACCTTTTTGGTGAGTCAAAAATCACAGTTTTCAAATTCTAAGGGTAAGCCACAATCCTTACTGACAAGTACCACTGCATTTCAAAATATTATTTTAAAATAGTAATTATAAAAAATATAAGACTATACAATTTCTTTTTGCCTTTTACTGTCACTACTTTAAAAGAGAAAATCTTTATTCTCAGTATACCCCTTTTGAGATAGTTCATTCTTTTCTCTTTTGTTTCAGCACTAGCTTAAGCTCTTATTCTGATATTCTAGGAAACCTGATTTATATATTTTGATACAGAGTTCAGAGATGCAAAAATACTCTCCTATTCGGAGAAGCTAGATACAGGTGGAACCGTGTTTGGAACAATAATCTCAGATTATTGGACAAAATCATCTATCTGTAAAGTATTTCTTAATCACATATTTATTCCTTTATATCTACCTACTTCATTACTAATCTTCTCTGTTGGTGCTAAGTTTTCAACTTGTCAAACTCCTGGTTATTGGAGAGTGGTCATAACTGCTGATCCTCCCAAGCTGTGCTCCTAAGAACCCTGCCTCACTGGACCTGGGACATCCACTTGCCATGTTAAATCAAGAAATTCAGACTTTCACATCTAGTTATGAAATTAATTCAAAGTTGTACTATAACATTCATAAAGCCTTGCTATCCCTGCAGTGTACCTGTATTTCAAATACCATATCAAATCTACTTGACATTACCATACCAGGTTTCTTTTTCTCTAAATTATTTATATATGTTTTTTGTTTTAAAGGTGTTACCCAAAATAAATAAGGTTAGTAATCTGGCACGCATTAAAATCAGTGATCCTATTGAACAAAAAACCTCATCTTACTGGTAAAGGAATATTAGAATAATAGAAAGGTTTTGTGAAACCAGGAAAATGTTATGGTACCATTTCTAGCATTAAAGGCTGTATCAATATAATAAGGGTTTTTTTTTTTCAAAATACTTTTTGATTTATCATAACGGGAAAATGTTCTCCATTGGTGAAAGGAAAAAAAACTTCTTAGCATTCAAGAAATCATATAGTCACATCTATCTGCAGTGACAGCTGCGGTCAAGTGAGGCACATATTTAAAAATATTACATTCAATGAATTATATTCAAGCACAGCAAGTGTCTTTCAAAGGTGAATTAGTAGCCAGCCAAAGAGCACGTTTGCATTTCTACAACATGAGATTACAGGATTACAGGTGAATTTTAAAATCAGAATACCACTTTACAGCTTGCACATCATAGCAATAGACCATTGGATGAAGAATTAATAAACTATTTCTACCAAGAAACAGTATTTTCTTACTGGAAAATATTATAATTTTATACAAGATGGACAATAAACTGTCGGTTTGGCATGAAGCATGTAATTTTGCTTGCTTTTAGCCAAAGCAATATTATTTATTCCTAGAATTTTAATGAAGCAATGCCTAAAAGCTTCATTTAAGGGTGAGTGAAATAATCAAACAATTTGATGCAGAAATTTTACATACAGCATCTGGGACTCTAAAATAATGATAAAATACCATTAACTCACAAATTGATGAAAATTAAGCTAGAGCTTGTAGGCTTTAAGATTGTCATCAGTGTTGAATCTTAACTCTGACATTTTTGTTCACCTGTTATTGCACATATTCAACCTTCTTTGGACCCCACTCCCTGAAATATGAAGACAGACTGCAATCCCTAATATACACTACCAGCCATTAAAGCAATTGTACTTTGACCCACATAGTTTTCCCTGTCTTAAGTTGGGACTAATGATTACAGAACTTGTAAACTCTCCTCAGAGCAATTTCTGAGTATAATTTATTGGATAAATGACAGGATTTCAATAAAATGCAAAATATTTTTTTTAATTATTCCATACGGTTCAACTGTCAATTGCTGTTTGGAAAATATGCAACTGAAATATGCACTAAGATCAACTTTGGAATTAATGATCCAATATTCTGGATGTGAAAAATGTAATTTATCCAAAAACAAGCATACTTCTATTCAGTAGACTTACCCTGTACAACTCTAAAAACAAGAAAGCATTACAGGAAAAGAGAGAATATTGATTTTGTAATAATTCCTTCACATAATGCAGAGAGAAAAAAAATACCTTTCTTATTTAGATCATTAAGCAGTGCTAGTAAAAGTAAATGGAAATAACATGAAAAAAAGAAATAAATCCTACCCTGAACACCCACTTTAGGTAAAAAAGCTGAAGTAATTTCTCACCATCAGCAATTTTTTAGATAAAACCTGTTTTTGCAATCTTGAAGAGTAACTTTCCCTGGCCTGAGTTTATGACTTTGAAGGTAGATTTATTTGGCAAAAAGTCTGGCACAAGACCACCTTTATAATAAATACAAAAAATATATTTCACTAATGGTCAAGCTGCATGTCAACTGAGTAAAGATAATAAATCTAAGCTTGTGCTTACCCAATTTTTTAAATTCTCATTATTGAAACAACCTAGCTGGCACGTTACTTTTACAAATAGTAGAACCATAATACTTCAGATTAAACTAGTGTGACCAATCAGCTACTTATGAACCACCTGCGCTTGAACTGTGGTAAAACCACAGTTCTCCGAAAAATAATAAAGGTCAAGAAAAATAGATCTCTACAAAGGGGGTTGGGGGTGGGATTTGTTGCCATTCAGTAAGGTAAGAGCCCTTTGCAACTCCTTCCATGGGACACACTTCATGCTTCTACCTATGAACACCAGTGACATTCCGGAACAGCAGCACAGCTCCCTTCGTGCCACCAGCTCCTGCTCTCAAGTCAACAGAGGTAGGAAATAAACAATATGAGACAACACAGGTGGAGTGAGATTGTTGGAGGAGGTGAAGCAGCAGTTCAGACCATAACAGAGAAAGGTAGGAGACAAAGCAGAAAAAGGAACAACACAGAAAACAGGGAAGTGCTGAAGCCAGCTGTTTATGACATGCTATGGTGTGTTTTTATGGCTGCTAAATTGTGCAAGGTTGGTCACTCCTGATCTCATATTTGCAGTGCATCATGGGATTAGGTAGGAATGGTAGCTACAAAAATCTGGACCTTTGTCAGTTCATATGAGTTTCATCTTAGCATCTGTGTTCTTTCAGGCAGTGATTCCACTAATCATGAAGTCATAAACTTTTTAGGAAAGGTTATGCAAGGAGGCCCTAACTAAACTAAATATTTACTTCAAAAATATCAGCCATAAGATTTCAGATAGTATAGTACTAAAACTAGCTTAAATGTGGTATTTCTTCACTCTGGAGTGCAGTGGCAGATGCATTCTGGCTACATTGCCAATCCCATAAAAAAGAACCCTGTTGTTAATATCTGTACTGGTTTAAGGCATTGCTGATGCCTTAGGTGTTGGTTTGTAGAGGTTTTGTCATTTTGCCTTATACTTCTGCATAAGAAACTATTAAAAAAGGAAGCATATACATGTTTAAATGTGGTTAATATGTGGTTTGTTAGAATTAGTGTCTAGAGGAATATATTTCTCTCATCTCTTCTCAACCTGTGTTTACAGGAAATAAGAAAATCTAAATCTTAACTAATACTTTAAAACATTTAAAATGCAAGATTACTTCCAATTTATATGATGCCGAGCTTTAACTTCTGGCCAACAGTTCAAAATATAAATTAACTCCTTATGAACTCAATTCTGACCTTAGGAGTTTTTAAGATGAAATGCAACAGTGTATTCTGCAATACACGTTACACAGTCAAATACTCTCCCCAAACTGCTGACAATGGGATCAAAATCACATAACTCATAAGAAACAGATAGCGAGTTCTTAAAATTATTTTTGTGCAAATGAAAGCATACAGATAAAAAAAAAAGGGAGAAGAATATTTATAAATTTTAATATCATCAGGATTTCCCCAGAGAATAGCAAGTGCTTAGAAAGCTCAATATATAATACTCAAAAACCCAGCAACAATACATGGCTTGGTTGTTCTGTGATTGTTTTCCCTGTGGCTTATAGGTTGCATGTATATCGACTTGTTAAACAGGCTAAGTACCTTTATGTCTAGACTAACTCAATGTCTTACATCAAAACCCTACCACTAATGGTACCTCATAGTAGTCAACAGCACCAGAACTGTCAGCTTCCTCATGATGCCTTCAGAAGTTCCTATTCATGAAATATCTACAGTTACATTTACTGTCATCTCTAGTCCTTGCCCACCTACTCAAATTTTAGATAATTCTGCAAATATATCCATACAGAGATACAATAGAGGTATTTTATAAGCACCTATACCTGCTAGGGAAACACCTGAAAATCATTATTTTTCTGCTTTTGCTTACACTAGTTAATCAAAACCAAAATATATTGACAGAAAATCTTCATGCTCTCTAAACTGACTCCAGATAATTGGCAAAAATTTGAAAGATCAACCAAGGTGTTTCTGAGCTTAGAGATTTAAAACAGCCATGCAGAGGAAACAAACAAAAAAAAAATTGCCTTAACCAAGATACTTACGTCTTGACTAGGTATGTCTTAACTTACGCATTGGCAACTCCAGTCTCTTTTAGCTCACTGATAAAAAAGTTCTATTCAACAAATTTTGACTCTATGAGTCTCATTAGTGGAATCAGGAAGCTGCCAAGTCCTGCAGCTGGACAAACTTCATAAATTTGTCATCTGCTGTTGCAAATCAATACTAAACTTGGGGGCAGGAATTACATACATGTGTGTTCAAACAATCAAAATTGTATTTGTTGTTGACACTTCTATTTGAACTCATGTAATAAGAATCATATCAAAGAGTTAAGTTCTGAAGAAAACTGTTTCTATTTCAAAATTTCACTGTAAAATTGAAAAGCAGACCTCGATACACAGTCTACAAAGGAGAATTACTTTTTTAAATTGTATAACTGATGCAATTTTTAACATTTATTTTAAACATTATATGTGCAAAAATCTGCAAACTATTCATTTTAGATAGGTATCTTTTGGTCTGAACCATATTTTTTCTGAAACAGCTTACTGCCTATTGAAATACTGGTACTTCTCGCAAAAAATTTACAGATTCGTAGGTAGTATTTAGCTTAGAAAAAAGACATTTTATTGCAAAAAAAGCTGCCATGCTGAATATTGTCATATAAAATGACAATAGCTGCAGTGGCTGTATTTTTCTGTCTGGTTAAGCTGTCAGTCAGTTCATAAACGCAACATTAGATACTGTCACCTAAGCACAAAAGAATTGATTCCAATTCTAAAATTAAACTGTCTTCTGTTTTGAAAGAGTTAAATCTTTACACAAGACAATCTTTACTCAGAATCCCAATAAACTGCTCTGTGTATATTCTCATTTCTTGCTTTCCCAGACAGAAAAAGGTGGAAAACATATATCCATGTTATATGCTGCAGAACTAAGAGACATAAAACCTTCTTCATATGTACACAGAGCTTGCTTTTTAGGTCTCTGTTCAAATCAATACCAAATCTTCAATTTTTCAATAGATTTGACATATACAATGAGGAGAAAAAAGGTACCTGTGATGGAGTACTGCAAGTTCTACACTGTAAATAACTAACAAGAAATTTAGTTCCCTTACCTCAGCTTTTTCACCATTTTAAGTCAGTAAAACTTGAAATGTTAACATTTGTTTTACCTGCATTTCTCCTCTCTGCTCTTTACTTTCTATCACCAAAGCACATTTTGAGATGACTTTGCACCCCATAGAGTCTATAACAGCATATTCAACAGTCCTGAACTGCATCAGATGTAAGAGTAGTGCAGAACAGTGCTGTGCAGTCAAAAGCCAACCTGTACAGGTCAAGGTACAGAAGCTCAGGCTCACTTTTTCCTGTGATCTTCAGAAGAGAACAGAATCACTGTAATACTTTCATTTCATTTTAGTGATTCAGATCACAGCTCAAAACCATAAATAACTGAAAACATAATGCCAAAGGCATTGAGAACTGCAACTCATGAACAAGTAGTTCAGACTAGGAATTCCTTGAATCTGAGTCAACATGAAAGGGATTATATCACTGAACTACGTTCCCCAGTAAATATTCTCCAAATTAGTAGTGAAGAAATCAACAGGCTGCATTTACTTATCACCTATCACTGGAAAAACTGGCAGTATTTCCAGTTAAATTTTGGTAATACAAAGTAAAAACTAATTTAACATCTTCGAAATGGTATACTCACCTCATCTAAGTCTTTAATATAAACAATTTTCTCTTCAATACCAATAGGCATTGGTTCACTATGAGGGATCTTCACCTCTTCATACATTTTATTGTTTTCTCTCTGAACTGATTCTGGTAAGAACACCTAAAAAAGTATTACAGGAAAATTAATTAAAAGTATGAAAACAGAACGTGTCATTATGTATAATTCACTTTGAACAATGCTTTATCACTTTCCTTCAAAAAATGAATCCAAACCAAAAGCAAATCTCACTCATTCATTTTATAGATAGCACTGAACCTCCCAAATGGAAAATAATCAGTTTTACTACTCAGAAAATAGTCCCAAACCCCCAAAAAAGATAAGTCTGTTTTATTAAATTTCAGAATCCATTCGGTCTAGAATTTCACAGAGCATTCATTTTGTTAAAGCCAATTCAAAGGTATCCAAAAGACAGAAAAATAGTATTTTAAGAATTTAAGTGACCCTAGAAATAAAAGCAAATACATTAGTCGAGAATAAGATTATTTCTTCTAGAGTCAAATTAAAAACAGAATATATCAAAGAGTTTAAAATACCCTGCAAAGAAGCACTGCTTCATACATTGGATTCTGAGGAGGAGGAGACTAAGGAAACAAAGGGAACCCTGCTGCACATTACTCATTGGGAAAGATGTGCTGTTCAAGAAGGGTCATGCACGAACATACCTTTGCACCCCCAATGAAGGCTGATGTTTTCATAGCTTCAGCTCGGGAATCATAGACATGTGGATAATGAATTTTTTCGAAGCTCATCTCTCTCTGTCTACCTAGGACTGGCATACTTCGAGCATTCAGAAGGGCTAGTTCTCTGTGAGCAGGAAAAATACAGTAATTTTGTCCATTTCAGGCTGCCATCACAAAAACTGAGCATGGTATATAAAAGTCAGAGCAAGAGTTGCGGAAATTAAAGAAAAAAATTTTACAGTGTTATTCTCTGGCACCAGTTAGGCCAAATCCTTAAAAGACATTGTTCAGATAAAATTCAGAAGCGCAATCCAGTAAGTGCAAGGCTTTCCTAAAAGCAGTTTTGACTCTTTTTAAGCAATACAGAAACATGATTTCACAGTTAGATACCAGTCTCACTATATTTTTCTCAATACAAAATACAACAGCTTATTTGCTCCTTATCCTCTCCCTCCTCTAGTCCTCCCACTACCTTCTAGCTGACAACTTGGAAAATAGTACCCATTAATCTTGAGAGAAAAAAAGAAAGATAGTTCTGATAGATTTAGTTCAGACTTCATAAATCCTAAGCAAGTAGTGTGCGTAAAGGAACTAAGAAAGATAGCCTACCCCACTAATCTGCAATTCCAGCCCACATAGATGAGATCAAGAAGATTCTCATTAAGCAAATCACTGCTTTCTTTCCTGAAAATTAGGTTTTCATATTAAAAAAACTTCTACGCTTGTAATAAAACGTGACTTGAAGTCAGAATCACCTAATCACCAAAGCAAACTAAAAGAAAATAAACTGTTATGATATGTTGAAGTAGCAATTACAACAGAAGCATTTCTCAACTTTTGGGATTTATTACCTTTGCATCCGCAGCTCTTTGGGATCAAAGCACATTTGTCCTTCTCCAGAAACTTCTCCATCTTCCCCAGCTTGTTTTTCTTTTCTGGCATTTCGTTTTTCTTCCCGACGATATTGTTTCATTAACAACTTTTCTTGTTCAGACTGAATTGTGACTTGACAACCATAATTTGGCTTAGCGTTTTCTCCTATAAACTTCTTGCACTGTTCTGCAATATGATAACAGGCATGCATCTCCATAAGTACTGTATTCCATCTTTTTTCCCCAGTTTCATTCTAAAGGTTTGGGGTTTTGATGTTTGGTTGGGGTTTCATGCTTGTTTTGGGGGTTTTGTGTGTGCATGTGAGTGCATTGTGTGTTTAAAAATAGTTGAGCTTTATGTAGACTGTGCAGCAGTTGGCCTCAAGACATCTAAAAGTACCACCAGGTCGTGTCCCAAAGGTAAGACATTTAAAATAAAAAACACTTAATCCCAAAGCAAGGGGATGGACAGGAAGCAAAAGGAAGAGCATTCTGTCTTTTCTGTATTTATGGTAACTTCATCTACAGTGGAAATGCTACTTAGCCTCTTATTGCTGCTCTTACATATGTGCACCGATAAGCAGAATGGCGTGAAAACAAATTAAACAGGGTGATTTTTTTTTTTAAACAGCCTCTTCACATAACAATTAGTGTGTATATACTAGATAACATGATTGTATTGAAAGCATACTCACAATGCAATTTCCCTGAACAAGTGAGAAAATCTATCCTACCCTATACAATCACAAGGACTCCTTCCTTTTATGTCAATAAGCAGCAGGATTATCAAGAAGAATCAGAACCACAGAACAACTACAGGAAACAATAAATCTAGGGGACCAGGGAACCCAAAAAAGCCTAGTTACATTCACCTTTCTGAGATCGGTACTGGCCAGAACCAAAGACACAACCAAATCTTTTATATACAACAGGCTGGGAGAGATTTATTTTGTTTTCATTCTAACAATATTGGTGGTTTTAAACGTCATTTTTCAAAATTCTGCAAACAGATTATTAGTTTATATAGGTTTGACTGAATATTAAATACTTAACTCAGTTATGTTTCATATGTACTTCTGCAGCCAAACTCTGAAGCAAAAAACTTGAAAACCTTTTTTCATCAAATAAACCCACTTGACTGACATTTCGAACAATTTGTGCTGCTTAGTTTTCACCTACAGCAACAGTGAAACTCCTACATTTCACAGCATGCATACTGGATAAGGCAACAATAACTTGTTAAATAGTATTGAAAAAATTCTAATAAACTGTCAAAATGTCCACATTAATACCATCATGTCTGCAGCTTTAACTCTTTCTCTCTCGTACTAAAAGTGGACAATAATGGATGCAGTTTCCTGACTAAATTTAATTCAGACTGAACACATCAGGGCAAAGAAATGTTACTTGATTTGTCTGATAAGGACGACAATCACCTTTAATGCCACGGAAGTAAGAAAGAAATAAGAAATAGTTGAATAAAACAGCATGGTACAAAAATGCAGTACAAGTACAGTCTCTTGACCTGTGCTTATGTTTAAAGGCACAAATTACTCAGAGTTGACTAAATTTCTGACAGAAATTATTCCCTTCCCCAAATGAAATTTTGGAAAGATAAGACTTCAATCCCCATTAGAAATACCATTTTGATCAACTTAAAAAGAAAAAAAAACCTTATTAAAATTAAGAGACTGAACTCAGGGCAGAGCATCTTCAATCTCAGAGAAGATATCCTGAATATCACTGATTTTTTTACCACAGTGAAAGAAGGGTTCTCTCATCAGTGAAAAAAAGCATAAAATCAGTTATGCTTTTCTATTGTCTGAAAAATATAACATTGAAAATATTCTTCCTCCACATTCTAGCAGAAATTACTGTGATAGATTTTACTGATGGCATAATGAAGAGTAATTTCATAAAAGGTTCCAAAATACTACTTCTGCTAAGTGAGAAGAAAATACTCCTGTAACTAAAATCTGTATATAGGAGAAAAATATAATAATTCCATTTCTACTGAAGGTATTTTTAATTTTTTATCATTTGATTACCTAAGAAGGGAAAACTATCAGGACACAAAGCCTTGTTATGTAGCAAGACATTTCTCTTTGAAATCAGAAACAGGTAAAACAGTTGTTCTGATGAGTTTAGACTAACCATTAGTTCAGCAAGAGATGAACTTCTAAACACTTGCTTATATAATGTTTCATTGAAGACAAACATTAAAAAGGGGTCATTTGCATTTTAAAATTATTGTGAAGATATATAAGTGCATCATTACTGGCTCTATTCACATTTTTCTAACTCCATATGCTGTGAACATGAAATGGGCTGCATGGTGCTATGGCCATGTAAGAAGTCACAACGTATATGCAATCAGATTTATTTTTGTCAGAGAAGAAAGAAATAGAACTTGTTTTAAAACGTCTGTAAAACATATTTTAAAATAATTACTCAGTGCAGACAAATTAACTTATAAAAGCAAAAATCACAGTAAAAAACCCAAATCCCTTTCTTTCCCCTAACTTATTCATGCTTAAGCTTGACTTTATTATTTTCAGAAGTGCTTGTTACTGTGCTTTTCTTCCCCAGGGCCTACATTAGATGATAGTACAAAGTAGAGAGGAAGCAGGAAAGCAAATGAGAAATAATAGATCATCAGATTATTCCCAGAGTAATCCATTAAAACAGGAAAAGTGCAACTGTTAATACATTCAAAATCTGCACATGCCCATAGGCAGTTGAAAACTAAATAAATATATGCAATCTGTATTTGTTTCTTCTGTATAATCAGACCACCATTTCTTTCTTTAAGCACAGAAATACATTCCCCCGTTGTCTCCTGGGATTTTTTTGCTTGCTTTTTAAATACACAGGGACAGTACTACTGTTGGAAATAAAACAGAACTGTTAGAAAACTACTTTTTATCTGATTTGGAACAAAAAATTTGTAGTCACTTACCTTGCAGAGCCTGGAACCTGTTATCATTTGAGCAAGTCAAAGATCTTTCCAGAATCAGAGATCTGTTCTGTAGAAGTTTCTCTATGAGTTCAAAACCTTCAGGGCCTAGCAGTTCAAATAGCTACAAAGAAAATAAAGTCATAAGTCTTTATTCAAAAGTACATAAATTTATAAACAGGACTGTGATATTTCCATCCTTGGCAACATCCTATCTGTTGTCAATGACAAATATTTAGAAAATTAATGAATTTTAACTCCTAGTAACTCGACCCAAAGGGTATAATTTCTAATACCAGGTTCTCTATTACAAAAAGGGAGAATTACAGAAAGTTTTCAGCTGGAAATATTTAAATATCCGTGAATTTTGTCTATGAAGTAAAATTCACTTTCTCTTGGAGATTCTTGTATAAAATTTAACTCTTTTCAAGGCTAAACTTTACATGTCTTTATGGTTATTTACATATGCTGCAAATTTACTTCTCCATAATCTATGCAGATGAATCAAGAGAACCAATGCTTTCTCATGAAAGGCAGATACGTAGGAAGTTATTCCTTCTACAGTCAACACGAGATGTAGCCTACTGCATTTTCACAGTCTCATTCTACAAAAAAAATTAAATATCATAGATGTGGAGTGCAGCAGGAATATGAAGAAACAGTAAAGATGACACTAGTATTGACTTTAGTCTCTAGTACTTGTACATATAATCCTGTGTGTAATTTGAACACATAATGTAAGTGATGAACACCAGAAGAGAATTCTGTACCAGTAAGGGATATTTTGGCCCAATGATTTTCTTACTCAAATGATTCTCTTGTAGCAGGTTAGACAAACACAGTTCCCTACTTAAAGTTCCATTTTCCACATAATGCTAGATTTTAATGGAAAAAACCCACCCAAAACTTTAAAAGCACTTTCATCTCTATCTTATCTATAATTATTTTGTCAAAAACCAAAGCATTACAGTAAGCAGTAAGTTACTCAAAACCCATTCTTGATTTTTAATACTGCTCAAAACAACTTTTCTCCATTTTTTTCAATTTCCAAAAAGGAAAACAGGGCAGTTTCTCCTTAGTGCTTTTTGAATTTGCTGCTAATATTACCCATATAACTTCAGGAATCCGGTAAGAATACAACATATAATGTACTTTGATGTGCTGTTCTGTGAAAGAGTAAGAGTTCAGCACCGTAGGATTCAAGTATTTCTGTTCTAACTATAAAAGGAGAGAGAGGTCTCTTACTGTCCTGTATTTAATTTGCCAACTCCTTAACAAAGAATTTTTCTGTGGCTCTCTATGACTACTGCCGTCTGGGAACACCTTGAAATAACTTTATGTTGCCTCTCCATATATTTGAAAAATTATGAACAGTGCCAATGGCATCAAATCAATGATCCCTTTTTTTCAGGCCAATCTGTATATCACAATACAAGCTGTCATTTAAAATTAAGGGAGGAAAAAAAAAGAAAAAAGTGTTACTCCTGGCCCTCAGGGGTTTCTAGGAAAACATAAGGTTTGTGCAAATTAGTACAGTGATGGTGCAGTTTGCAGAGACCATGAACTAACAGCTGAAATGTATAAAGTCTTATATTTCTTTCATTAGAGTAACCAGTGATGGCAAACTGGAGAAGCAGTCTCCAGAAAAAGTAAAATAAGAGGATACAATAAATGTGGACAAACAGAAGATTCTCAAAATTAACAAACTACAGAAATATAGAACAGGGAAACTGCTGGTTAGACATCAATTCTGCTGTTAGGAATCTCAAGCTATGATGGATTTCCCTTTACCCAGCCTTCGCGAGCACTGATTGTTTATTCTCCTATTTTGCATAGCTTTTACTGTCACTTTACAGCCACATTTTAACTAATATTATCTAAAGCTGTAAGATGACCTTGTTTTTACATTTCAAAAGAAAGTGGCCATTTACTACTGGTAAATTTGAGTAGGTATTTTCCAGGGGCAAATGCTTAAGGCAGGGAGGGAAAAATAATCACAAAAGGAAAAAGAAAAGACATGTTTTTGAAATAGCTTAATTGTATAAAGACCTGAACACAAACTTGCCTTGACTTTGCTAATGATTTGCTGACTGGGGAATACCAGCAACACAGGGAAATGAAACTCTTTCAATTTAACCAGATCTGGGCTCAAACACTAATATCTCATCAAGGCAGCAGACACAATGTATACACATTCAGACTTAGCATGTTGCTCCCCTCAAACCCCCAAACTTGAACTCACACCACCACTCCATCACCATCAGAAGACAAATAACACACTAGCCCTAAAATTTCCAATGTAGAAATCTATGCCTGCACAGGACTCCAAAACATCTCTCTCACTGGAAGTTGTTAAGAACAATCTAGAAAAGCATCAGTCAGAAAAGATGGGGTTTGCTGCAGAAATAGATAACATTGTTTTTGTTTTTTTTTTGAACAAGATGATATTTTTCCCCTCCCGTTTTCCTAATATATTCTGAAACAAAACCCATCCATATTAAAGCTACTTCACCCAGTTAGAACAGCAGAACCTCACAAAGAAGCAGCAATGTTACACAATGCATTCTACTTCATGGTCAGAGATCATGAAGCAAAAACTCCATCCCCAGTGAGCCGGGGGCTCAATGGAAGAGCACCAAGGTGAAATTGCACATCCTGCTCTCCAGACATCCTACCAGTTAAGAGAGCTAAACGCATAAAATAGTACATGCCAGACTCTGAAACACGTGTGTGGTGAAAGTCACTCCATTTTGCCTTCTTGATGAGTGGACAGATATTCATTTGCTACCAGCAGTTTGAGAACTGTCTTGGTCACCTAATTAATCTTGCTGCTGTCTGAATAGGAAGGAGGCTTTCACGACATTTTAAATAGCTAAGACAGACTAAGCTCATTGCTTAAGAATGAGGGGGAAAAGCAAAAGAATACAGAAGACTAGAAGCAATGACCTGTTCTTATTGACAAGATGTCTCCCACACTCACCAGAAGCCTGGCAGAGCTCATGGGTGGAAAACAACCATTGAGAGCTGAACCAAGACAAGTAGAAGAGAGATAGAAAGTTACAGAGCAAGATCTGTCACCGCCTACCACTGATGGTAGGAATAGTGACGTTGCTAGAAGAAGTTTGCACAGACCAGAAATAACAAAACTTGAGGCCTTGCAAGACCAAAATATTATTAATATTCATATTTGTTCATACTGTAGGAGTAATCCATTGCTTCCTAATTAAGGTATTAATAACTATCACAGAATGCTTCTGTTTCAAAGTACAATTCTTTACCTTATCATTTTTTGAGACGTATTAAAACACATCCATGCAGGAGGCTTATTAATAACAAAATCAGAACGAGATCATGAGAAGTAAAATAAGCCCTTAAAAATACCTTCCCCCCACCTCTCCCTCTTTTCCAGCTCTTCCTCCTCCCACAGTGGCACAGGGAGACAGGGAATGAGAGTTATGGTCAGTTCATCACCTGTGGTTTCTCCCACTGCTCAGGGAGAGGAGTCCTTCCCCTGCTGCACCATGGAGTCCCTCCAAAGGGAGACAGTTCTCCACAAACTTTTCCAAAGTGGGTCCATCCCACAGGCAACAGACCCCCTCAAACTGCTGCAACGTGGGTCACTCTTCCATGGACAGGCAGCTCCAGCCTGGGTTCCCCACAGGGTCACAAGTCCTACCAGGAAACCTGCTCCAGCATGGGCTTCTCTCTCCATGGGTCTGCAGGTCCCTGCCAGGAGCTAACTGCATGATAACTTTTCATCTTCTTAAATACGTCATAACAGAGATGTTACCACCATTTCTAACTGGCCCAGCCTTGATCAGCGGCACATCTATCTTTGGAGCTGCCAGGGATTGGCTCTGCTGGACATGGGAGAACCTTCTAGCACCTTCTCACAGAAGCCACCCTTGTAGCACCCCGCGCTACGAAGGCCTGGCCATGCAAACCCAATCCATCAGGGTGGGTGCTAGCATTTCAGATTTGGTATGTTATTATATATTCTGGCCTGAAAAATCAACACCCAAGACCCTGAGAGCAGGCAAAGGAATCTGGTGAATGTTCACAGTTGACTTTCTATTAAGTTATAATGAGATAAACTAGACAGTGGTCAACAGATGGAGAGGCTGTGTGTCAATCAGCAGTTTCTTGAACCCCAGCCAAATTATTACGCTCCTTGAAGTCAGTAACAGATTGTGCCCAAAAGGCAATCCTGACTACCTTCGCTAAAAGGGTCCCACATGACTTCAGCTACTACTCTGTAACCATAAAGACATAGATGAGTAAGATATATGGTCACTCTTTTTTGTGTGAGTGATTTTTACATTTCATTTTATGTGCTTAATATCTGGAAGAAAGCGTATTGAGTAATCAGTGTAGGAACAAAAGGACAAGATGCATCATAAGGCATTAGAAAGGTGAGGCAAGGTCCCCACATAAATGATTTCTCCTGAATATATGCTAGCTCAATGGAAAAGGCAAGGAGGCAGACAACAGTCTTACATATAGACAGCAGTCTATCTGCTAGAGCAGTTACCAGAAAGAAGTTGAACTCCAATGAGACACATGACATAGCATATATTTTCAAGTAAGGCTCAGCTGTAAAAAAGTACATCTTTATGTTCAAGACTGGAACAAGATTTTACTCTGAATGTTAAGTAGCTACTATTCTCTTTTCAGTTCTATAAACTATAATTTACAAGGAGCTTTGGAGGTCCTCAAATATGAGGCACAGAACTGTGAGTAATACTTTGACATCATAAACTATCTGCCATCACAAGAGCATTTTCTTGATTTCTACATCTTCCTTGAGGTGGGAAAGAACCCTGTAAATCTCAGAAAATATTTTGTTTTACAAGTGCACACAAAAATAGTCTATGAACAGTCCTTGAACCTTGCTTGAGTCTTAGTACTGTTCTACAGCAATAAATGAAACAGAAACCCAAACTCAGGCAACCAGTGGTTGTCCTCTGTATCTCTTTACTTTCATAGCCTAACAGCTGGTCTTGGTTACAGAGTCCCGCCTACACAATTTATTGCTATCCCTCCATTTTGTGGCTTGTTTGCAGATGATATTGCTTTACAAGGCACAGTTTTCAAACAGCTGTAGAAGAATCATCACCATAGCATGATCTCAAGTTTCTTCTGTTCTAACAGCTCTGAAGCAATTGAAATTTTTGCTTCATTTAAAAAATTATAGAGTTAATAGAACATTTTCCTCGGGCTACAGGCTTCTTGCAAAAGCTGTCTGAATACAGTACTTAGAACACTGCTTAAAAAGATTCAGTAACAAAAACAAGGACATTGAAGATAGAGGGGTTTGGGGTTTTTTTTAATATGAAAAATTCAACACAAGCTTCACTGATATAGTATATACACTGATTGCTAATTACTACTGTGCTGAAAAGTAAGAGACCACCTCTAACAACTACAGACTACAGAAGAACACTTGGTTTAAAACCAACTCTCAGATGTTTTGTCTTTTCATGTTTCTTACAGGTTGATTAAAATGAGACAAGCCAGATAAAGCATGATTTCTTACCATTGTTATTAATAACAGGTATTAGGTGTGTGAGAAAGCAATACAGCTCTCTGCTTTTCTTTTTTTAAAGACTGGCTTTTTTGAATAAAATACCCATTACATTAAGTCCATCTATACAGAAATGATCTTCCAGCTCTACAGATTACCTACGAGACTCAGCAGAGTCTAAGCAAGCTCAGCTTAACTGCACTGATCTCACAACAAACAGAACAGTAACCAGACACTTCAAGTCCTCTTAAGACAAGGTGTTGATAACCTGTGTGTATGCACAATGTTTTCTGATGGCTATTCCTTGATACAAGGGCTGGAGGACTCTCATATTGCAATCTCACTGATCACAGGGATCAGATAAGGCAGAACAAGCACACATTCTAAGGGAACAAGGAGCACCTGGCTCTCAGGCAGCCTCCAGTGGAATCAAACGCCAGTTTCAAGACAATGAATTAAGTTACTCCTTCTTATCAGAGAGGTCTTAAAGGTCTGTCCGTGAATTAGTTAGCTTTAAATTTTTGGATTTTACTGTAAGTTGGCAATTAGAAGAAAATAATTAACTATATAAAAAATTTAGAAATAGGCAGATTAAAAAAGGCAGCAAAATTACAGGAATTTCCCCAACAAAAACTTCAAATTTTACTTATACGATAGAAGAAGGCTGAGTAAGGAAGCTGATGAAAAAGTTTTCATGTAACATTGTGTTTGGGAAAGATATTTGCACAAAGGTAATGAAGCCGTAACAAATTCTTACTTAACATTCAACTTTTGTTCACTTTCCTCACTACTGCATTTGAAGTACAACAAAAACTGCTGGAAATCTGATCTTCAGTATGGGGCACATTTTTAGTCCAGGAGTACAAGTACAATAAAGACATGGCCAATTTTTAATACCATCTCTCCTCAGCATATTGGGATTATGTTCTATTTTTATATATTTCTGTATCCTCAGATGACGATACAATTTTACTCCAACTACACACTAGCAAAAATATAAGAATTGCAGCAAGGAAAACTCCAAAAATAGTATTAAAACATGAAAACAAATGTCTTAGAAGACTCAGCCTACAGGTACAAGGCTTCTTTAAAATCAAATTGAAATCTATAGCTAAAACACTGAAATTGACCAGTTACACAAGAAAAAAGTGTTTCTCTTATAACAAGACTTAAAAAACCAGACTATCATGCACCAGGTCGAAAGTGCATGTAAATATTGCTTAATAGGTCTAAACCTATTTATTTTACTATCAGTTTTGATTACAGATAATTCTTTACTATTTCTCTTATAACAAAAAAAAAGCACAATCTGTCACAGCATAATTTGAATTTCGTGAAAATCTTCCTCCAGCTCCTTGTGCAAATCCAAACTAAAACTGCCTACCATATCTGAAAAAGAAACAAGCACAAAATCACAAATCTTAGCAAATTTTCTCAATATTTTTGCGCGAAAATAAGTAGACTGGAGAGATCATTGCCGCCACCATCATCAATGTTTTAACAGCAACTAATTAGAAACTTAGACAGATGCACTTACTTCGAAAATTTCGAACACATGGCTACGAGGCAACTTCCACCAGTTTATTTAGCCTGAAGACTTCGGCAATTAGAAATAACGTCGAAGAGCAGCTACAAACAGCAGACTACTGACTTCCCTTATGAAAAGGAAGCCCTGAAGACAAATTTAAAGGTAGAAAACCTCACTGTTAAACTAGTATTTATCTTCAGAAGTATTCTGGGATCAGCTGCTAATGATTTTTGACATTAAAAAAAGTCCTGAAACTAGATAATTACTACACTTCCAACTTTTCTTACCTGCAGATACAAGGGCAAGGAATTCTGACTTTATCCATCAGAAAACATGCATTTATAGAAGTGAATTTTGTATGAGAATTTTTTTTTTTTAAGGGATGATGATTTAAGAAACTTCTAAAATGGCAGTGGTTGGCACAGAATTCTATTCTGCAAAAGATAAAAACCTGCAGGTTTTCTCAAAGGACAGCAATTCCCAAAACTGCCCATTTCAGGAGGAGGACTTGGCTGAGTGTGGATCCGTTATCTCAACGTGTACTGACAGAGTAAAACAAAATACCAGCAAGCCAAGGAGTTGGTTTACGTTGCCTAACAGAGGTGAATGATGAAGTGTAGCAAGGGACCCTAATACTGGGTTTTATCCCAATTAAGATAGTCAAGTCAGAATTTTAATATCCTCTGCTGGACCCAGCAGGGTTCCCCAGGGAAACAGGCTATGACTACCAACCCCAGATTGTGAACTCCAGCACCCTGGGCAGACATACACACGAGTGGGCGAGACGAAAACAAGGCAATCTTTGGCCTGAAAGAGCCTTTTATATTGTTTTAGGAATGTACAGAAAAAAATAAAAGGGTTTCAGCAGATGGAAGATTATTTAAAGCCTAGCTTTCCAAGGAAACCAGGCCTAACACATTCCTGTATGTTTAGCAGTGTGTGAACTAACAAGTGTTAAGCCTCTTCAGTAACTTCCAGTTTTGACAGACAGAAGTGTTCAGGGCCACTAGTGGAGACAGATTTGAATGACTGCTCTTTGTGCCTCCTGCCCTTATTCCCTGGGAGGCTGCAGCAGGAGCACAGCAGCACTGGCACGCACCAGTGAGCACCAGCACAGCACCAGCACCAACTCTCACTCAGCCAGCAAAGCTGCAGCACTCGCGCTGCGGCAGGCACGGCGTAACAGAAACCAGGCAACACCGAGCCCTGCAGGAAACCTGGCCCTGCCACTTCCACAGCTCAAGCAGCTGTGAGCTCGGGATTTCTTTGTGGGTTTTCCCTCTCCCCGTCTTCCATAAAATGATTCGGAGGAAAGTGATTTTGTGCCTAGTTAATAAGAGAGCCTTAATGTTTCAGGTGCCATCTGACTGCATTTCTTGCAGAACTCGTATTTCCTTATGTCTCCATGTGGATGTGAGAAGAACTCAGCATCAAAGAAAATAAAAAAGGGAAAATTTCCATCAGCTACAGACTGGCTTTCTCTAAAAAAAGATCTCATGAAGTTTAATAATATATTGAAACTGATTCAAAAGGTATCATTCATAGATCAAGCCTCATACTGGCTCATAGATGCAACAAGCTTTTTCTTAGTACAAAACTGAAGGAAAGAGTTGACAGGAAAGAGGAACAGTTACTGATAGGAAGGACAGTGAACATCTCTCAGCACCAGGATTAAGCTGACCATTTCTTGGCTCTCTCTGTGGCTCTTTCATCATTTCTTAAGTTACATCCCTAAAAACCAGCACTCAAATGCCATTCAACTGGGTTTTTTATGAAGGGAGACAGCATGGTTCTGTTTTCACAAAAAGACAAAGTTTCCTATCATCTGTAGGGTTTCAGCAGTCCTTGGACAACAACAAAGCTGTATACTTCTGGATTTAAAAAAAGAAGTCCACAACTGAAAAAGGGAAAAAATATATCAAAAATAAGGATTATTTTCTCTACATGAAAGGGGAGCAGATAAGCTCTATGGTCAAGAATAATGAGACTCAAGCTTTGTATTGTCTGAATACAAAACTCTAGGTAATTTTAATAAAATTACAAAGAAAATATGAGCTTGAAAAGCCAGTCTCATGCCAAGTTAAAAGCTTTGATGATAAGATAAAGATAAAACACCACAGGGGTGATGCTCATAGGCCTGTACTTTCCCTAAATGGATACTGCTTTTATGAACTAGGCAATGGGGAATAAGCTTTGTGATATGTTAATTTGTTAGGGCTAGAAAGTCATTATAGTGAACTAAAGGAAGCGCCACTTTGACACTTAAAACCAAACATGTTTTATGAGACAAGTTGCTTTGACATCGAAATATCATATGTCATGCGAGGGTACACACACACAAAACTAAAAGCTAATGTCATAATTTCATGGTACATTAAGAAAAATGAAGATTAAGGTACATCAATATATTATCATATGCGAAGTTTTCATGTGGTGTTACACATACATAGCAACGAACATTTAAATTATCTGGTTTTAAGTCAAAATGAACGTTAAACTGTAGCTTTTGGAAAAGTTCTCTCAAAGGAGCCTCACAACAAGAGCTATTCCACTTCCTTATTGATTTTAACTAAGAAATAATTATAAGAACAGCTTGAATTTTCTACTTTGTATCAATTTCTATAGTTAACTTGTATGGGAATAGTTACTAAGAGACAAACACAAATTAGTAAACAGTTACATGTAAGGAATACAATTGCAACAGAAATTTAGTCTGACCTCAGGAATGTTCCTTGGCAAAAATCTAAATTGTCCAAAGACAAAAGAGAAGCCACAGTGTTTTCAGAGAGGTTTGGAGATGAAATTCTGGATGAGTTCAGGAAGAACATAGGCAAATAATGACAGAATAGAAAGTATTAAAAATCACTATTAAAAAAAAATTGCCTAGGCTATGAGCACTTCCTCTTCTTCACTATGTTTCAGATTCTTAAAAAAAGACTACATATTGCTCTTCCATGTTTTCTCTTAAGCCTCTTATCTCTGATACCTAAGCTAGAGATTCATAACCATTTGTAAACATTTAGACAAGGATCCTAGGTAAGTTATAACTTATAGCTAACTTTACAAACATGGGTGGATTAGTAACAACCACTATAAGGACTGGCTGAAGAGTTCTCCAGGAGCAAATGATGAACATTTCTGGAAGTCAGATAAGTACATCCACTTCTTTCCAAAAATTAGCCATTTATAACTTTTGAAGTGCCTTATATGATTTTCAGATAACATTTTAACTATCACTTCAGACTTTGTTCAATACTGCAAAAACAAGCTACCCAGTGAACAGTGGTTCAATAATTATGAAAAAATAGTATCAGCAGCAGAAAGCATGTAACAGATACAGGGACACCTCAATTCAACCTGTGAAAAATTACATGACTGAAGAGCACTAGTAGTCTAGCCACGGCCTACATAAAACAGGCTATTGAATATTTATTGAAAAAATACTAATCAACTTACAATTCTCAGTGGCTGCTTAAAGCCCTTACAGGCAACTGAATAGTCATGTCCAAATTGAGAAATCAGGTATCTTACAGCATCCTGAAGAACAACTCATAAGGCGTAGACAATTGCTCTGTGTTTAACAGTTCTGAGCATTTATTCTCATGCACATTTTTTTGGTTACTGCAAAAGTTGTGCTAGAACTGGAAATCAACTTCCCTGGAATCTGAAAGTTAACTGAAACTCTTGGTGAGATTGTTCCTTGCTAAGATGAACAAACAATATTCACGATACGTTTGTTTTATGCTGCCAGTCTATTGCTCCCTCCCTCCCTCCTTCTGAGTGCCTTTTCCTGCAAGCCACAGTCCACTGACGCACTCCTCCCACATTAAAAATGTTTGTATTACTGCCACTTCTTTGCATCAAACAAGACTGGCAATTATTTTTTTCATATTTCATTTCCTCAGTTTTCTATGCTTTATTTCACACGCTACCTTCTATATGATGGACCGCCTGTGAATCCTTTTCCAATTATTTCAGCACCTTCTATACACAGTAATGATGAAGTCATCTCCTGAAACTACTTTCTCTACCAGTAAGCATTCTATATTAACGCATTCTCTAGTTTAGTTCAACTAAAAAATGTAGTTGTAATACTGAAAGTATCTGACAGTGCTTACAATGAAGACCTTTAAAGTCTTTACAATGGGATATAAACATACAAACGATGTCTTTAAAAAATGTTCAGTCACAATAAAATTGTGGTTCTGGCTTTTGGGGGCTTTTAATGTAAATATCTACATAGCTGGATGAATATTTTTACATTTTCAGCATCTGAACTTTTTAAAGAATGACCATTTAAGTAGCATGTCAAGCTATTTAACATTTAATTTGATTACTTAGAGCAAGGAGAGTCAGTAGACTCCTCATTCTAGAATTCCACTTGCAAATTCCACTCAGCTCATTTCCACAGTTTTGTTTTTTCCTCTAATGAACTTAACATGAGTACAGAAATGTTTAATCATGACTTCTACATGACAAAATCAAGTACCACAATTTTTTGCCATTCTTACAGGTAGTGTCCACAAATCTAATCTTCACAAACTAAGGTCTTCAACAAACATTGCTGAGTAATATAAGATAGTAATATATAACTATCTATACAATATGCGGCATTCATACTATATTTAATAGAAGTAACAGTACAAGTAATATAAGATGCTGAAGCAGGGAATGCTTTTGTCACATTTCTGCAAAGTTCATGCTCCTGCACAGCATTAACATGCTAATTTAGAGGCTTAGAGAACTTCTGCAACATGACAGAAATATACATGTGAGACACTCAGTTTTAACATCAAATATCCAAGATTTTCCCTGTATTACTGCATATTTGAAAGCTGCTTCACAACATCTTTCATATTTACATAATAAATACGATAGCTCATTAAAAATTCTTTATGCTCTAAACCAAGCTGTTTAGCAAACTTTTTTTACAAAACCTCCAAATCTATTTAGCTTTTTGAGCAAAAAAACTTGCTGTATGACTATTCTCTGTTCAAACGAGTATTCAGTGTTTGTTAAATGGTTTATGTAGTTATTACTACATCTGCTTATATCAGTTTTTCAAGAATATTTCATTAACAGTGTAAAATTCAGTGGATTAACTACTCTTTACCATTTTAACTAATTTAACTAGTCAGTGTGTAACCAGATACCCAGTTCCTCTGTGGGAAAGTCTCATAAAAATGCCACAGCACTATAACATCTTCTAAGCGGCAAAATTTTCCCAAGCAACATAGAAATACATGTTAGTGCAATCCTATTTTGTAACAGTGCTATTTTGTTGGCTGTGGGTGTATAATACCAGCTAGATATGGTTCAGAAAACACCTCTGTAAAATAAGTTAAAACATAAGCACAGACTAGGGAAAGTAGTAAAAAAAAAACCCTTCTGAAAGCAAGGAAAAAATCTCCAACTTATTTAAGCTTATATTGCTTATTTTATCATTTTAATGATGCTCGTATTTTATCCCAGAGATTTTGCCTTTGCGCTTACACACAAATAATTATTATTTTAAAATATTTTAAATTTTCCTATTTCTTACATTTTGGACAACCACATCAGCCATTTCACCATTGACTTCAGTTTCTGGCCAATTTAATTTTCTCATTCCCTAACAAACTGTACTGTTTACTTATGCTTCAGTACATAACGCTATTTATTATATTTCAGAAGGTGCTTTCCACTAAATTTTCTAAAAATTATTTATTAACTCTACTTATATTGTCCTCAAGTTCTGCCAAATTGCATTTTGACATCAAAATTGACTTTCTTCCCCTCACAGTGGCTTAATGGAAACTGTGCAAGGAAAATAGCGGCATTGTGCTGGGGTCTCAGAGCACCTTTGGTTCTGCCTGAGATGAGTTAGAGAAGCTGCAGCTGGGAGTCCTATGCCTGAAGAGAAGAGTAGCAGAAAAGCCAAGCTTTGGCTTTGACAGGGAACAGATAACCCTCTGGGAGCAACGAAGCATACACAATTACACTGATGTGCCGAGCTAGTGACAGGTAAAACTGAGTTTCCAATATCAGAGCATTTGGAGGAGCCAAGCCTTTGCAAAGTCACAAACTCGGCATTCTACAAAGCCGCAAGAAGCGAACACTTCACATCCTATTTTACTTAAGAAAAGCAAAGTAAACATCTAGTTTCACACCTGCACATTGCACTTTTCCAGCGATGAAGGTCAGCTTGTAACTAGGGAAATGGCTACGCAGAACATGCAAACAAGCTCCACTTAACCTCTGAGCCAAGCAATAGTATTAGGCAAATACTGAGTCAGAGCCAATTGCATTGTGCACAGACAGTGAAGCCTGTTTCTTGAAAGCACTTCTGTTGGATTCTGCACAGTATGTCAGAATGATCTCAAAACTAGCACCTGAAAACCAAACTTGCCTGCAAAAAAATGAAATGCTGAAGTACTTTTCACAGTCCATACTATAATATGAACTGTGAAGACTTCAGAGCTCTTAATATAAATTACATATTCAGACTGCTCAGGGAACCGCTCTCAATACAGACCTGAGAATTATTAAACTGAATTCAGGTTTAGAAATGTAACCTAAGTATTTCTCAGGTCATCAGATTTTTGTATACTAATAGTTAGAACATACAGTTTTTATGTGTAAATGTTACACTAAAGTTGTGACTACTCTGGAAAGCAACGAGTAAGATGTAAAGAGAGAACTGTGTCTGCAGTGTTTGCTACTGACAAGCCCCCTAAGCCACAGGAAACAAAATCTACACACACTTTCCTAGTTTTATTCTAAAACAAAATGCTTGTGATGTTGTGCAATGTTATATAAGCACTTCCTTTCATTTACCTGAAGGAGTGAATAAGTGTGTGCAGTCTGTAGGAATTAAAAAATTACTTTGTAGCTGGTTTGCAATATGAGCTCTAAAAGACACTCTTTCTTATTGAACTGTATTTCAACGTCATCTCACAGTCTTACATTTGTCTTAGCTCACACATAGAAAAAAATTTTAAATGTTCACATAAATAATGTCAGGGTCTTAAAGGGTATTACAAATTTGGTCATGTGAATTAAGACTTATGTAAATTTCTCTTATAACAATAATAACCATTACAGATTCCTGTTTAATGCAGAAAAGTAAATGAATGATTTTTCTGGACAACAAATATCTGTTATTGAGATAAATACTTAATTCAGGAGACCAATTTAACACATCTGAAATTGAGGTCATTTTAAAACCTAATTGAGATTACTTGCAACACAAGGACTATTTATTTTCTGTATACCATAATTCATTAATTAAGTTACACATAAGGTTAAAATGTAAGTACTTAAAAGGCACACTCCACTTACTTATCATAAGAGTCTACTAAAAACAAACTTGTAACAAAACAAGAAGCCTTTTAATTTAAACAAACCCAAACATATTAGGGTAAGTGACTGATTTTTTGGTAAGAAATTCATCAGGGGAAATGAAGACTTAAATTAATATAGAATTACGAGTAAATATACAAATTTTGTCCAATTACCTAATTTTTTTTATTTGAAATGACAGAATCACAGAATGGCTGAAGTTAGAAGAAACCTCTGGAAATTATCTAGTCTCCCAGGTTGGAGATTCCACAACCTTTTGAGCAAACTGCTCTTGTGTCTGACCTTCCTCGCAGTGACAAAAAAATTAGTTTATGTTTACATGGAATATCCTGTATCCAATTTATGTTCACTGTCTCTAGTCCTGCCATTGGGTATCACCAACAAAAGTCTGGCTCTGTTTTCACCACACCCTCACCACCAGGTCTGATCAGATTCTCAAGACTTCCCTTCTCCAGCATCCTCAGTCTCTTCTTGTATGTCAGATACTCCACTCCCTTCATCATCCCAGTGGCCCTTTGCTGGCCTCAGTCCAGTATGCCCTTACTGGACACCACTCTATATCTTTCAGATTTTATTTGTTCATCTTACTACTCAAAGCAGAGCCAAAAAAATGCATAAAAGTGTGATGTTAATTAAGAAAGTCTAATATTTAAGTATTAACTACAGAGTTTTCATAGCTTTTGCTCTGTGCTTGCTCTCCACTTTATAAGCAAACTGAACCAAGTACACCTCTCAATAAAATACTATTAATAGTAAAGTGAAAAGATATGGGGAGCCATATATTCTCCAGGTTAAGAGGCAAGTACTGAACAAATTCAGCCTAAACATACGTTTTGTCCTGATCAGTCTACCATGTGAAATGCAACATCAACACTTTTTTAATTAAAACTTTTTCACATTTAGGTGTGTAAATGTGTTGTTCAAATAAGAGGTGACAGCATCAGATAAAATAAGTAATGATAATCTAAGAACTGTGGGGCTTTTTGAAAGACAATCATGATAGGGGAAGGTGGTACTTACCCAGCCTTACAATGTACAATTTTCCTTGCAAGCACTGTGAAACACCGAGCAGTTTTCCCCACAAAACATCCAGCAACCATAACAGTGAACATTATACAGGAAAATTTAAGGGGTCTTATCTCCTTTATCAACCCATCAGTTTTTAGAGTAACATACTACCCGATATTTAAATGTATATCAGAAATTAATTCAGCAGTCAATATTCAAAAAAAAAAAACCCAACAAAACAGAGACTGCATTCTAAGAAAATAGGCATATCTCTATAGCAATCTATGAGATACATGATAAAAAGCGTTCTGGAAAAAAAAGGTAAACTGTACCTGAAGGGCCATAACAATATTATCCATTGTCTGTTAAGCTCTGCACTTTCCATTCTGATCAGAATTAACAACACTGACCAGTCCTAGTTTACTTGGAATGACATGCCCTATGACTTGAAAGCTGCAGGGGAAGGCTGCTACTTCTATTGCCAAATCTGTCCATTATGTTTTGGTCTAGACAGGAAGAATTTCTAAAAAATATCACTGCTGCAGGCTGAAGGATACACAGTTTAAGAAACACAACTTAGTTTTCAAGTATCAAGAAAACACATTGAAATCCAAAAATCTTACTAAGTTCAACAAGGACAAGTATAGTCCAGGAGTGCAGCACGGGCCGGGATCTATCCATCTGGGGAGCAGACCTGTAGAAGTGGAGCTGGGGGTCCTGGTGAACAACAAGCCCAATGAGTGAACATTGTGCTGCTGTGGCAAAGAAGCCAATGGAATGATGGGTGGCTTCACAAGGGCATTACCAGCACAGAAAATGAAGTCCATTTCCCACTCTGCTCAGTGCTTGCCAGGCCATACCTAGAATACTGTCTTCAGATTTGGTCCCTTTTATATTAAAAAGACGTGGCCAGGCTGGGGAGGGTCAGGAGAAAGACCACAAAGATGAACCAAGGACTGGTAAGCCTGACATGTGAGGAAAGGCTGAGAGAACTGGGTTGTACAGCCTTGAGAAATGAAGGCTTAGGGGAGACTTGATCATGGTGTTCTAGCACTTAAAAGGTGCCTTGCACAGAAGATCCAAGAATCCTATTTAGAAGGATTCACATGGAAAGGACAGGGCAATAGCTACAAGTTAATGCTGGAAAGATTTTTATTGGATACAACAATATTTTTCACAACGAGAAAAATCAGTCATTGGAGAAATCTTTCCAGAGATGTGGTGGATTCCCTAGCATTGGACACTTTTAAGATTCAGGTGGGCAGGGTGCTGAGTCATCTTATCTAGACTATGCCTTTGCCATGAACGGTTGGACCAAACGATCCTTGAGGTCCCTTCCAACGTAGTGTTCTGTGATTCTATTTATTGGCTCATATCCCCACATCAGGAAATAATTTTAGTGTATTTTCCTTTGCAGGTGTCCAGGCATGTTTTCCATTTTGAGTTCCATGGACCAGCTGACTCCACTATCTAGGTCCCTTACTATAGTATCAATTTCCTTTTTGAAAGGAAAATTTTGACTCTTCAAAGTTACTAACAGTACTTTAATTCAGTTTAATTTTAAAATTAAAATTAATTTTTTTCCACAATTAAAATATTATTTTGGATATAAGGATAAAGTGGTTAAAGAGAAAAGAGCACAGATATAAAAATGATCGCACCGAAGCAAGGAACCAAATTCAGAGCTCACTGTTAACACAGCTTGAGTGAAATGTAATCTTTCATAAATCTTCAGAAACTGACATGAAATTGTAGGCCAGAGATCACACGTCTACTAGGGCAATAACACTGTGGATAAGAAAAATATAAATATGACTGGAGATAAATTTAAAGGATATATTTTGGAAAGAATCAAAAAGGTAACTGGCAAATGGCATAAACATAGCATGGGCATACTCATGATACATCATTTGGTCTAACACTTCATTAATCTAGAAAATGAATAAATAGCAGTTGTCTCACATCTGGACTTCATTTAAAACATTGCAATTTTCCACATGAGGACTTGTTAAATTTGTGAAGATAAGCGTTAATAGAAGAATTAAAAGTTGGCAAGGAACTGCCTGAAGGGTAAATGAAAGGAAAGGCAGTGTTTAAAAGGCATAGCATGATCTGGAAAAGAAGTTATAAGCAGAGTTCTTTGATGCTCATTTTTAAAACTGCTTAAAAAAAAAAAAAAAAGGACAATTGTACCACAGCACAGGAAAAGTGATCATAAAACCAGCCCTGAATAAAGACAAAAAGCAGAAAACAAGGGCTCTTTTTAAACACCCAGGCAGCAAGACTCTGGAGCAGTCTTCAGGGGAGAAGTTGGGACAAATTTTCCCACATGCTTTTGTTAATGAGTCTTCCTCAGTTTAAGACACTGTATCACTGACAGAAAAGATGTCTTCTAGATTCCGTGAAAGTTTAAACAGATTTTGCTTTCCTTTACTGTCCTGTACTTTTGCAAAAAGGATGGTGGCAGACACAGAGGAGCTTCCTGCCAGTTGACTGAATTGACAAATCAGTTAAGCTCCCCTTGTTCTTGATCCCATGAGCATCTACAGGTTCAACCAACAAAGCATATTGGCAGACATTTGTGGTGGGATTAAGGTAAGGCAACAGAAGCAATGCAGATGAACTCATGTGGAGAAAAAAAAATCATTATCTTGCTACCAGTGACAAAGGCAGCTGAAGAAAACTTACAGGCAGAAGCCTGAGAGACAACCGGGCTCCACTTAGAAGAGACTGGGGAAAACTGTCTAAAAGTCTGTTGCTACATCAAGCATTCAGAGGCACACAAACACCACACTGAAAAAGAATTCCTACTTAATGAAACAACAAAATAATCTATTAACTTCCATTCTGAAATAAGTATGAAAAGAACTCCAGTAATAAAGCAATAACTTTTTGGTTCTAATGAAGAGTATACTACTGGATTGAACTAATACGGAACACATACAGGAAGAGGTGCTGCCCAACTCATGACCTCTTTTTTTTATCATATAAAATCTATATTCCAAAACTTGTACTTTTCTGGTTTCAGGTCTACTTTGCTTAGAAATTAATGGTTTTCAGCATTGAAGGAAGGATTGAGAACCTTCAAACTCCACATTACTACCCTTTGGCCTCTTACTGTAGTTTTTACTACCTGACTATTCTGAGGTGCTTATACAACAAGGAAGAAAACATATCTCACATTTTCGGGAGGAGGATGAATACTGTATTATTTTTAGGAATGAAACAAAAAGCAATGTTTGTTTCACACCATGACAGTTTGCAATGCAGCTGGATTGTATTTACTGACAGAAGCCCTGGATGACATAGCATGTGTATATGCTAACCCTTTAACGCAGAGAGCTGGAAACACAACCATAAAGCAGACAAAAGAAGCCTTGTGCCTGGGCTTTTAAGTGGGCAATTCAGTGCATCATATATGTATAGATAAGCAAATATATGTACTATTACATAATCATCAAACTACTGCTTACACTGTAGCTTTCTTGAAATAGTTCTGCTGTTTCATATCTTAGCCTAGTGGTCTTCTAGTAATTTATACAGCATTTAAAATGATTTTGTCTGGGAAACATAATTTAATCTAATTTGCTAAATTATATTAATATTCTTAATTTTATTTGGGCAAAGTTCTTGCCTTGTCCCAAGAGGAATAAAATGCACAATTTCTCATAATGTATGCTGAATTAATAAAATCTTAACACAATCTGATTGCATTTCCTTTTTTTTCCCCTAGTTATTTTATCTCTACAGGAAATATCTTCTTGTTTTGTTATGATAAAGGCATAATGTACCCTCTGCCTTAGTGTAAAAATAGATACAGGTATTTCCAAAACAAAATTCAGAAAAATTCTGCAGATAGACTAGACAAGAGTTCACAGAAGAAAGAGACATGTCCTTTAAGAATAGCATGGTCTAATCAGAGGGACTGAACTCTTCCAACTTCTTCCTAGTTACCCTGGGAGGTGCTAGGTGGAAAAGCTGCTAAAATGCTCTCAGATGGCTCCAGTCTTCACTTATCATATACTAGAAACTGAGGGCTCAAATTGAGGAATGCACTGCATACTAAGTCTTAATCAAATATAGAAATAAAAAACCATAACAGTTATTGGCCAAACTCTGTAGTTGGCTATTATTTTTTTCTTCTTGTTTTTAAACAATGGTGGCGTTACCGCATCATTACCATCAACAAAATACAAATGCTCATCAACAAAACCTGACACACTGTGAAAAGTGTGTAGCTGTCATTTAGCTTTACTAGACTTTATGTCCCCAAAGAAAAGCACATGTCCCAAACACTTAGAAAATAAGTTATAACTCCCCTATCACTCCAATCATAAGAATCAATTTTCCTCTAATTAAGAGTCACCAGTGATATGCCAGATAAACAAACCGTCCCAAAGGAAGTGTGGAATGTTCTTAAATAGTGAGAACAAAGAACAAAGTATTTCTTCTACCTCGCCAACCACTTTAAACATAAACTATACACTGCTGGAGAAAGCAACTAACTTCAATTCCTTGTAGAGTTCATTAAATAGATAAAAACCTAAATAGCATATATGTGTGCCTATACATACACTACAAAAAAACCCCAAAACAGGATGCCACCCCATAAATTATCTAAAGTGCTCATATTCTTAATGTAATCTGGCACCTCAATAAAATTTGCTTAAGGATCAAATGAAATTGTCTTACAGAAGTCCACTCGCCAATATCCTCACCATAATCATGTTCTTTTCTTGTTTAATAATAAACAGACATTGGTATCTTCCTGTTTTAAAACATAAAAACATATTTTATAGAGCTGGATTTTTATTTACAAATAATTATCCTTTCATATAATAGTTCTTTATTGGGGTTTTTGGGGTTTTTTTTTGTTTATGAAGAAAAAATATATTTTGTAGCTTACAGACAATCTAGCCTGTATTCATCCCACCAAGAAATGTAGGTTGTTCAGTATGCATGATCAATCAGCTTGTTATAGCATCTCACATGGCAAGCCTCTGACCTAGTTCTAGAAATTGGTTATCTTCAGGTTTAAAAGCACTATCTGCTCTTAATGATGGCACCAACAAAATTACTGTAATAAAAAAAAAAAAATCCCAAAGTGGTAGTAAAATCCAAAGCCCAGAAGAAACTTTCAAGTCATGACTATGCCTACAGAGAGTACAATACAAATGCCAGCTAGCTTTTAACAAAAGGTGATCAGGTTCAAATTTGTCATACTCCCTCCGTGACCCCCACATTGTGCAACGAACAATGAAATAAGACTGTTGCAAGGAAAAGCAACAAAATAATGAGAATGGAGAGATCTTTTTCTTATTACTAGGAGTTTTTAAAAATCCAACATAAGATGCAGTTTTCAGACACTGAAGGGAAGAAATCCTTTTCCTCTCTAGTGACGCAAACAAAAGAAACTACTCTTGCTAAGTTCATTTTCAGTTCACTGGCAAACAATTTTTTTGTATTATCAAATTAAAACTTCTGTAAAGCTATCAAATCAGAAATTTTGCCAAGAATTCTTTGTTCCAGGAACTAATGGAAAGGAAGTCTTTACTGGTGACCTACATAAAAACTGATAGCTTGAACTTTCTGCCAATTGATTTAGCAATCTATTATGATCATAAATTTGCAAATAAAAATAATGTTATTTCTTCTTGCTTCAAGTGAAAGGTTTAGAACTTTTTCTTTAACATTTTACAAATTAAACTCAGGCATTAAGTAGGCATTATGCATAAGTATGGAATTACTTCTGCATATTCTATAATGATATCGGAAATGTCTTCAGTCACTGATCTAGAAAAAAAATTTAAAATCTTTATCTCTGTACAATTAATATACTTCAGGTCCCTCTGACAAACATACTCTTTTTTGTGTTTCATTTCCCATGCAAGTTTTGTTATCCAATCTTCTTATCCAAGACCTGTTCAGTCTTCCATTTTCATGTGTCTTCCCTCAATATGACCACCCAAAGTATGAAACTGTTTGCAGACACGTATTAAGATATTATTTTTCAAATATATTTCAATGCAGAAGAAATTAGATCAACTTCCATTTATATTTAGGATCCGTCAGAAAATATATATGTCCAGAAAGCATCTCAAAGGACAGCCAAAATGTGATCCACTGATTACCAAAGAAAACAATAATATGGCTTCAGCAACTATACCATTACACATTAAACATCCATACATAGTTATCTAAACCTAAAATGAAGTTTACAGGTCCTCTTCTCTATCACCTAATGTTTTTATTAGGAAGAATAAAATCTGCAACTGCAATGGCAAAATTCCTGAAAACTTTCACTATATTGTCTTTCACAGGATTGTCTATTCCTACTATCAGTTTTATTTCAGTAGCAAATTTTCAAATTTAGAGTCTTTCTGAAAAGTCAGTTTGAGAATTTAAGTACTGGATGTTTTCAGGAAAGGAAAGCAAGGCAAATTAGGAAAAAATAAAGTAAACGTAACAGAAGAGTGCAGAGGAAAAAAAAATTACTAAATTGCTTGAATTCTTTCCCTGCCCCATTCAAAACCAGTTCTCCCTTGCCTAGATTAATCCAATCATCTCTTGTGAACACACCTGGAAAACATCTTCTCCAGCCTTTAATCATGCTTTTTCCCCTTTCTACTACTATACTTATCTTTCAACTCCAGCAACTGTTCCCTCTCCCTCACATTTTCTCTGCCCTTCTCTTGCCCAGCCATCCCCTTTCCTCATCGAAAGAAACAGACGTGATATGACAAAGTTTTAAAGCAGCATCACCTGCTCAGCCTTCCAGAAACAGGGAGGCTCTGAAACTGGAGATGAAACCTGTCCAAGAAAGTTAACTTCAGCTTGTCTTTGCAAGTTCCTCACACTTTTATAGGCAATTTAAACTGGCTTCTGCTTAAAAAGAAAGTATGGAAAAGCTGAGCAAATGGCCACCAAAAAAAAAAAATACTGTCCATTGTGGGGGAAAAGGAGATTATTCATATAAAACTGATGCTGTATCCTTCTTCTCCCTGGTAAATCATGATGCTACCACAAGATTTTTCTCACTACAGATTTTTTAAAAAATAAAGCATAGACAACAATTGGATAAAGTATATTGGCATAAACTTTTATGAAATAATTGTATGTTTCTGTAGCATTCAAATATATGCAGTATGGTTAATGTGCTAGTGTACCTCATTTTGAAGTTCATCGGCACTTTTGGTAGAAGCAAGGATCTCATACAAAGTGCAGCAGAGGTCTTCTGTTGTTGGCCTCCCAGGGTTACCTCCTTGAGATTCCTTCAGGTACTTTCCAACTTCAGACCATAAAAAAGAATCATCTACTTTTTCCAAAGACTTGAGATTAGATTTCTCATCACAGCAGTTTTGTAAGTGATTCAGCTGGTTATTCAAAAATTTGTTATAATCTAAACTTATATTTTTCTGCACATCAGTCTCACCATTCACAGGCAGCTCTTCAGAGTGATCCAAATCATGCATGTCAAATGAAAACACTATATTTTTACCAAACAACATTCTGTTATCACCATTTTGCTCTTCAGCCATCTGTATGAGGGCTGTAAGCTGTTCTTCAGTGAAGTGAGAAGCAATCCGAGACATGGCATTACAAGCTGCAGTAGCAGATGATGATGGAAATGGCCCAAACATCTGCTTGATCACCTTTGTCTCATCTTGGCCAACACATTCTTTCCCATGAAAAGTCTTAAAGAGGAAAACAGCTCCACTTTCAATTGCTTCTTGTCCATTTTCAGCTCCAACTGTTAACAAAATCAAATGTAACTTAATATACATAATACTAAGAGTGTTTCATTACCTATAACATAACAGTACTCAAATTCTTGCCGCAAGTCTCATCAGCAGAGATATCAAAAGAAGACCACAAGAAGTAAGAATTGTTACAAGGTACTGAATCATAAAAGGTATATGATAATAAAGCATCTGTCTTCACTAACCTTCTATATACTACTATTCATATTAAGAATTACCAATGCTTTCTTATCTTCTGAGCTAGAGAAAAAAACTTGCTAGAGGTCTTAAACTCACAACGGTATATTTATAAGCTCTTTAATGTTAACAAATTTCCACTTTGTCTCACTACTTATTCACTGCCTAATCTGAATATTCATAGCAGAATAAATATACAGAACTCAGCTGGGAATTACTAAATTCTTGTAGTAATTCCCAGTAGAATTACTTCAGAGTGTGTGCCAAGTTAGAAAAATTGCTCAAAAAATTTAAAGCAAATAAATGTATTAATTTAGATTTCTATCTACAAAATACCATGTTACGCAAATAAACAATTTATTATTAGATAAAAACATTAATGTATTTCTTATACAAATATTCACAAAGGTACTCGAGGAAAACATAAGGAAAATTCCGTATGATGAACCAATATGTCACTACTAAACAAAATTTTAGAAGTCACCAAGCATAACCTGAACAAAACCAGCCAGCATACTGGGGGGTTTGTTCATTTTAAATGAGGACAATATGCAAATTTCTTTCACTTGTGACTTCAATGAACTTAGGTTAGGTTTAACACCAGAAAAAGCAAGGGGTTTCTTCCCCACAATCTAACAGGAAAGAGAAAAAAATTCTAGCATAAGCAGATGGAACCAGGTTGAGTAGCTAGAAATGTAACATAAATGGAGGCGGCTACAAATTCAGTATTTAGCTTGAATCTTCCTGTGGTGCACTTTGAAAAGCTGAAAAGCTCAAGTACAGAACTGGAGGAGATATTTACAAGATAATTAGATACCTACACATGGAAGATGTATTACATATACCCACATACACAATAGATACGTAAATATGTCTCGGAGGAAAAAGGTGGTTCAGCCCCTCCCTTTTAGCATCAGCTATATAGGAATCACAAAAAAAAACCACCCTACATCTAAAAACTTGTAGTTTGTCTGCACAAAGCTCACTCTTATATTCCTAACATACAAACATATATTATTATTTAAAGTCACTTGTCTCGGAACAGAAGTACAGATTACTAAGCTAAAGAGCAATTGAAGGATTTGAGAAAAATCTCTTAGGTTTACTATGTGCTTTTCTCCTTTATTATCGACATCTCCTATTTGTGAAAGCATCTCTTGAGAAAATACTACTCCTTACATCTCAACAAAATAAGCCAGACGAGATGGCAAGAGATGCACTACTAGAAGCTACTCTTTTCCGTTTTTTGTTTGCCAGCCAACATATTAGACCAGTACCTCTTGTGATTAAACTATACACAGTGGATATTTAAAACAGCTTTCTCAATCAATATCTATTATCAATACAGATTGCACTTTTGCCTACTAACTCTATGTACTGACAGTGCAAACTCAATCCCCATCTTGCATGACTTTCCCTCAAGCCTTGTGTGTTGCAAGTGCCAGGTGAAATCTGTGCACTGAAGGAGAGGTACCTGGGTTAGGGCAGAGACGTGGCCCTTCCCAGAGGCCTGTCTCAGAAAGACAGCAGCCACATGCTTATATTCCAGCCCGAAGAGGTTTAAAGTCTACTAATAGTATTAATCAGAGTTTAAAACATTTTGTCAGTGATGTGAGAAATACTCAAAATTATACTTCTGATGACTTAAGAAAGCAATAGCCATTACAACCATTAATAGCTTTAACAGGCATCTTCTGCAATGTACAGCACAATTGACTACCATATGTTGGGCATGAATAACTTGTCTAGTCTTTTTTTGAAAGTCTGTGTTTAGACATTTGTTTCTTTCTTAATTTACTAGGTATTTCCAAAAAAAGTGGTAGAGAAATAGAAATGTAAGTATTGCAGGTTACCATTTGTATTGTAATAAAAATCTCTGGTCTATAATACCAAAAGCAGGCAAATATATTTATTTTTATTAATTCTCTCTGTCTTTTTACTTAGGGTTCTAGTCAAGATATTTGAAAAACAATCAGAAAAGGAGAGAATATATACCTATGAGACTGAAAGGAA
The DNA here is from genome assembly GCA_013397775.1 of Eulacestoma nigropectus. Lineage (NCBI taxonomy): Eukaryota > Metazoa > Chordata > Aves > Passeriformes > Eulacestoma > Eulacestoma nigropectus. The sequence continues at coordinate 258,955 of VZTE01003314.1, read as the reverse complement.
AAATCATTAAATATGTGACAGTAAGAGCTTGAGCCATGCACTCAGTTTATGAGCTGATGAAGTTAAATTTTGCTAAAAGCAAAAGCTGAATTAGGTTTAATTTGTCAATCAAAAACTAAGTTTCCAATCAAAACTAAGTTTTCACACATTCTTTGCCATAATGTATTTCAGTTTTAAAAGTTTAATTCCAGATGAGTGAAATATATTTTTATTTCTCTCCTCAACATCAAACACTTCAAGCAGAAAACATTTCTTACATTTTTATCTGCCTGCACAGCAGTCTAATTTTTCATGATACCAATTACATGGAATTAAAGCAGACAACACCAGGATTGTTCTTTTCTTAGAGTATTGCTATTCCGAAAGAAACTGTTGGTTTTGCTCATTAACTGTCAATCACAAACCATACCACACTTTATAAAACAATACCATCAAAAAAGCAAAAATATCCATATAACAATGGAATCTTAAAATAAAACAGAAGACCAAATTGTGCATATGCTTATCAGATTAAATGGAGTTTCAAAGATATTTCAGGGCAAAACTGGCTTCAAGGTAGAACCAAAATTGTACCAGTATGTAAATTATGCAGGCAGAAAGCAGCTTGAACCTGAGCCCGCCTCCAAATAAAACAATGTATTATTAGACTACTAGAGAATGAAAACATACCTATTTGTTTTGCAGCTTGTAAGATAGTTTTTAAATCACCGTTTACAGTTTGGTGTTCTTTTTTGTCCAAATTGTCACCAACAAACTTTATTATCTTCTTCCAAGTAAGATGAGACTTCAGCAACTGGGCATGTAGTTTTGATCTTTTAGTCTGAAAATGCAAAATATTTGGGTTTTTTTATTTATTTCAAAATAATATATGGGGGTTCCTTTAAAATTAAACACCAGATAAAAACACTTTCCTGAGTGTATGAAAGAAGGACACACAAAAGCACACACACTCTCTCACTACTTTACTCTTTCCAGAGCAAAATTCTCTATAAACCCAAACTCTTTCAACTTCAAGAGATTTAGAGTTCCCAAGATTCCAAAGTCATTTCACATTACAGGTTCCCACAAGGCATCTATTGCTTTAACGCATTGTTTCTCAGGAAGCAAAAGAAGTACCTAAATTCAGTGAACTTAATATTAGAAGGGAAAAGTTTGGCTTCCCAGCTCTATGTAAGCTCAGAGCTAAAAGCACACCAGCCTTGCCCAACTTCTTGAAAGATAAATTAACACAACCAAGCAAGCTTTTCCATATAGCACATCATGATTGTAAGGGCTACGTATAAATCACAAAGCTACAGCAAATCTGAGTTTGAGTGAGGACACTATGAAGGAATGCACAGGAAACTATACACACTCTGTCCTTCTTGCTTGCCTACTCTTATAAAATACCAATGCAAATGAAGAAAACGAATGATTCTTATTACAACTATGCTTTGTAAAAGAAAAAAAGCTTTACCGTTAAGTCAGCTAATTCTTCACTGTAATCCTCATGTTTAGTGACATTTGAAAACGAGCGTAAAGCGCCTGTAAGACGAGGCAAGGCCATCTGTTACTCGTTCAGTGATCCATAGGATGAGAAATCAAATCCCAGTTCAAGCACCTAGATGAGAACAAAACAAATAATATGGCTTTACTAATGTTATAAATACTAACTCGCACCATGAACTTCAAAGACCTTTTCGAGCTAGCAGAACTTGGCTGGAACTTCAATTAAGTCAGTTAAAAAAAAAATCTCTCAGAATGATGATAATCAAAATTCAATAAAAGGGAGGTGAAAGGCACAGAGCAGAGGCAAGAAATGTTAACATGCAGAGGTCACTCAGCAGGTGACTCTTTTCTCTCCTCCCTAAATAAAAGTTACCAGCAATGAGGCAAAGTGGCAATTATTTCTTTAGCACCCCTAACATAGAGTATTATAGTGAAATCTGTGTAACTGAACTTTAGCTCCCAATAGCAGTAAGTGATTACAACCTATGGGGAGATTTCCTCTGAGTTAGCCCATGCTGGGAGCTTTCAGGTCATTAATAGCCTCTGGCATTGATGCAGAGACAGGCATCTTTCTTGACAAGTGCTTAGCCATTTTTAACCAGCAAAACAGGGAAAGAAAATTACGACAGGAAATAAAGATTGTCAAAGGCATAGCACTGACCTATTATAAGAGATAAAGGGAATAAAAAGGCTACCAGAAAACTGAAAACACTATGCCTAGGGATGTTTCCATCTCACAACTGAGAGTACACACACAAACTTAGAGCAGGACTCTCTTCAGAACTGCAGCTTATTTCTGTGCAGTCTTATTTCCTCTGTGGAACAGGCTCATATCTATGCACCAAAACACAGCTGTTTCCCATCTGAACTTGTACTTCTTCCAAGCCTTTTACTGAAATTATTCTCAAAGTTATTTAATTTCAAAAGGTGCCCACAGCTGAATTGTTTGATGAACCCTAACGCACAGCTACAGTTTCTGATGGCAGTAGATAAGATACAGACTTAGATTATTTTTGAAACAATTAATGATACCATTACAAACCTAATGATCTGCATCATTCTTCACATGCCTCAAGATCAACGTCCATCCAGAATTTAAAGAACTTGTAATAGAGTTAATAAAATTACTTCCCCCCTCAGCCATATAGTACAGAACTCTCTGCTTTCATCTAATTATCCTTAACGTTTTTCCTTATTTCATGACTGCATTTGTATTTTAGCTTGCAATACAGCACAGAAGAAATCCAGATGCAGCGGTCCAGTCACAAACAGAGAAATGTCACTGACTTGTCAGGTCTGCTTGTTTTCCCACCTTGCAATACGATACTTTTTGAGAATGATATTACAACAGCTGATATTTTGGAGACAAATGTTATAACGAAGAAGCTACGAAGTTTGGAACTACAAAATCTTTAACTGTGAAGGGCACAGAGAGCATGTGTTCAAGCCTAGAAGCAGACAGAGCCAAATATCACTGCAGTTTTTGAGATGTTCAGTGGATATATGACATGTAATTCGTATCAGCATAGCTCCTAGTGAAAACACACTGTGAACATTATAGCCACCATTATTAGAAGGGCAGTAACGTGTCCAGACTTTGAGTGTACATCACTCTCACACTGTTCTAATGACAGACCTGCCATTAGCTATTAGAGCTCACTCCATTTTACCTATTTATTTTACACCTACACTAAAATACCTGTAGCATTTTTCTGTAGCATTATGTCCCTTTATAAAAAAAGTAACAACATAATTCTAACATTACTTTAATTGTCCTCTCTGAAATACCATGCACAGTAATTTATGAAAGTTTGAACACTCTTACTTTTCACACACACATACATTTCAAAGCATCTCCAGCAGGCACATATATTAGGTAACTGAATTTTAAATAGGTGTTTCTTTCTCCTTTATTCAATGAGTTATTAGCAGCTCCGGAAATAGAAAACTTGAAACACCAGAAAACAAGTAAGGGCACACTGTCCTAACCATAGGCATGGACAAAGAGCCAAATCCAGACCTGCAACCCTACATTTGATCTTGAACTAGTAAATGCTGCTCCACGCTTGCCTGTGTGTTTTCAGAGCTTGCAGGTGTCTGAGGGGGCTGGCTGGGCAGAGCAGTCGCACAAGGCTTCTGCATCTCATTTATAGTCAAACTTCACACACCTCCTTCAATTCTTGTACAGGACAACCACTCTCGGCAGGGCACCAGAGGAAAACAATAACAGCTAGTAAACAGAATGCAGGGAACAGGTGCAATTACTCCACTGTTAACATAAAAAAACAAGGTAAAATTTATGAACTTTGGCTATTATTCTGCAACATATTAGAGCCAGCTCTGAACACTAAATCAAAAATCATGTGGCCCTATAAGATGCAGTGTAAATTTATATTTCTTTTTAACAAAATACGTTACTTGCCTTCACATAAAGCCTCCTTATGTAAATACCTGCCTGCATCACACTGCCTTTAGAGTGGATCAGCTACTCCTTGTCTTCCCACAGCCATCATAAGGGTAATTAATTCTTTCTGGTTTGAGAGAAATGTATCTGTTTGCCCACAGGTGGATCTGAAACATCTGTACTACCACATGATCCTGCTAAGATGTGCTGGTTTTGGAACAAGGATCTAAAAGGCAGTGGCAATTAAATCCTCTTTACTAGGGCCCACATATAAAAGATGAAGTTTTGCCATCCTTCTGCCTATTCCCCCTAAAGAAAAGGATGAGAAAGGTACCATCTTAGATCATTTTCATAGGACAAATGGAATGGGAATTTAACCTTCAGATCAGTGCAACTTTACATGGTAAAAATAATTCTTCTCCTCCCCCACCACCAAGCAATTAACGACACTTTGGGCGCATTCTGCTAATGATTCCTAGAATTATCTCAGATTTCCTGCCTCTTTTAAAAAACCCTTAACTTTCCATCAAGCCTGTTTGTAAATCAGAAAGAGCAATATCCACCCCTCTAAAGCTTTGTGAAGATGAGAGAAAGTAACTTTTAAAGTCTATTTTACTTCTTTTAAAAGCAAGTGTGATTTTAACATTGAAACTTTATAGGAGAAAGTAAAGCATAGAGACATCATATTCAGAGTTGCGATAAGAAACAATTCAAAATTTATTGTTTGAAAGTCAACATGAATCATAATCTCAGCAGGTTTTTATTCAGTGAAGTGAAACATTAAAAAAAATTTCTAGCAATACCACAAAGGTAACAAAAACTACCAGAAAAGTATTCCACTTCATATTTTCACCTGCTATTTAGGTTTTCCTCCAACTCCTGGCCTTCCAAAGTTTCTAATACAAGAAAATAACAGAACCATTTCTTTCTCCTCTTCACTGAAATATTACAGAGATTACTGTAAAAGACACATCCTTTTGAAATTTACTTAATTCCTATGGTCTCTAAGAGATCAAGCCAGCCACTCAGTAGGGCTAAGAGAAGGTGAATGCTCAGATCTGGTACATTAATGTTCAAGTTGAACAGAAATCTTTCTTTCCTTACAAATGATGGAATTACATAGAATTAACACAGCTAAAAATCACAGGTAAAATCCACAGTTGCACTATCCTAAAGTACCAGCTTCTGTAGTCTATAATATTTACTTTTTATTTGTCCCTTAAAACCTCATAGCAGTGATTTTGTTTAAACTATTTAAGGAATATTAAGCCATGTTCTCAGATTTCACCTATATTATTTATAATTCTTCCAACTATTAACAAAGTTTCTTGCTGTCTACGTATACTTGCAATTTGTAAAACCTAAAGAAGTTATTACTAATAACTAATCTAATCAAAGAATATTATAAAGAAAAAGAGGTTTTAGACATTGGCAGTGAACAACAGGTTGCTATTGACCACAATGTATTTCAATCGAATGACATTTTCTCTTTCACTTGAGAAAGTGGAAATATTTCAAATGAAAAAGAAACTAAAAGGGCAAAAGATATCCCACCCACAAGGCTATACAAAAACTAAAGGGATAGTGCAGTAACTTTTTTTACATTTTAAATATATATAAACCAAACAGTGTGTTCATAAGGGCACATTAACACATTTTAACTTTATCAATACACAGAATATTTCACTTTACATTACTGTGTAAGAAGACTAAAAATAAATCCCCAAACATTAAATTTTACTGATACGAACACATTTTGGAATGGCTACAATTGAATTAAGCAGCTTCATTAACACAAAGGTAAACTTCACATTTTATTTGCAAATAAGGCTCAATATTTTAAAAAACCCAAACAACACATTCTACTTGGTGTATACCCTTTCTACATTGCACACATCAAAGGAAAAAGTATTTTAAAGAAAACACTGTAAAGAAAAAAATGAAACCGCTAGATAAAAAAAGCCATTTTGCACCAATGAGAACACTTTTATTAGATTCAATTAAATTTCTTATCCAAGCATGTTTGATGCAAGCAGTACAAATATACACCTAACATCGAAGTTGTTAGGCAGGGATAATAGTGGTTTAATAATGCCTGGGACATTAATCAGAAATAGCAGGCAAAAGTGTGACACTAAAACAATACTATTTTCCAACTTCGTATTTTGCAGCTTTACAAACAGTGCTGCATAACGTAGTAACAACTGTACGCTTTCAGAGATCTCACTTTCTATAAAAGGCCCAGACATCACCCTGGAATTCTCTCAAGTTGTCTGGGTCAAATATTGCTGATCTCCAGTCAAGACTGGGTCAATCTTTGAAAGGGTGACAGCAAGATTAAGGAATATGTACTCAGGAAGTAACAGTGACTTCCTGACACACAGCATCCACATCAGTGAATACCAAAATTCAAACAAGTGCTTCAGCATAACAAGGAGGCATAAAAGTGCCTGTGTGCCATCGTTCACATTAGAGACAATTTCAGCATCTTAATTACATAAGTCACTAAACAAACAAAAAACCCTAGAAAATCAAATAATGGAATTACAAGTCATTCATTCAATAGAGTATTAACCCTTTCCACATTTTTTCATACTCTTAGCCATGTACATGGGATTACACACCAGCTGCCCAACACTGTGCCTGCTTGCATCAGCTGGAGAAAAATTTCCTGTGATTATGCCCGATACTGTTCCGGGAGGATGTCAAACATGTGGCTTGGCTCAATAATGTGTTCATTTTAGATGTACTTTGTTACTAAGGTTTGCTGCTGTTAAAAAGAAAAAAAAATTAGAACAATCCTTTTTCATATTAACTCATCTTCTTTTTCCAAGAAGACAAAATGTAATTCAGTTGTTAAACTGAAAAATGTCTGTATTTTTACACCTCATCGCCTTAACTTTTAAGTTCCCTGCAGCAAGAGACAAACTGCATCCCAACCAACAGAAACTTAGAGACTTGCCTTACACGTGGAGATGTACTATAAGCAAATTTCCAACTTCAACATTTATAACGTGTATGTTCATTTAAACAATAGGCATAAGCCACAAATACAACATGAGGATGGTGGAGGTGTCATTTGTTTAGTTTTGCTTTTAAGTTTAATAGGGGCTCTCTGCTTCTGTTACATACCCTGCCATCAACAGAGGTTGAAAACAACCTCAGGGGGTTCATCTTAGTCTGTTCCAGAAATGCTTGTCACTAAAGGAAGAGATGTATGGAGGGTAAATAGGGATGTATGTGCTCAAAGGAAATAAAGGGACGATGAAAAAAAATAGATAAGTGAGAGAAAGAAAAAACTTTGAGTTAATGACAGCCAAGTAACACACATTGCATTTCACTGAGGATGGCTGAGAGGATGTGGAATGCACTTCAGCAAATGTAAGTGCTATAAGAATATATGTATAATACACAACTGCATAACTGCTGGGCTAAGAGCATGCTGGAGAATTTGTTCAGATGGTAGTAAAAAAAATCTCTGTAACACGCTCCTGTAGTGTACAGCAAGCACACACAAGGATAAAGTCCCCAGTGTGAATTACTGGCCATTACAAGGTGTAATTCTGTGAGGTTTTTAAATCTCACAGGGATGTGTTCAAGCACCCACACCACTTAGCATATTTGTAGACAACTAAACAAATGCCTCAAATACTGTATTATTCCCCAGTTCTAAATAACTGGATGCTTATTAGCCACTCAACACCATAATTATCCATCATAATTAACACCGATTTCCTTCAAAATAGGGTTTCAATAAGCCTCAAGGTGGAAACTGAATCATTTTGTATCTGGAGCATACTCCCAAGTGTTTTTGAAGGAAACACTAAACATCTCTTTTGAGAAAAACTTTACCTATTTTAGCATTTACAAAGGATCTCAAACGCAATAAAATAAAAGATTGAGCCAGGTACATTCATCCTTAAGACCCTGCCTGTACATTATTACTCAAGTAAAAATGAAGAGGTGGCACGAGTAGGATTGCTGTCTTCTTATTAACCACTAAGTCATTAACTTTCTCTACAGCAAAGTCATTAGCAATGTTCATACTACCTGCAAAGACAGGATGTCAGTTCTGAAGTAACTGTCTTGCCAAACATCAAGATTCCTTCTTGAGGATTTCTTTAGTAATTAATTATGGCTAATAAAATCCTTGCATCTTGCAGACAACGCACAGTAGCTGTGTAAGCACACTGCAACTTATGCCAAGATTCACATTTAATCTTACAGAACAATTATTCTATGAAAGCACTGAAGCACGATTTCTCATTTAGAGAAAATACTAAATTTTTTTGTGTTAAGCAATTTTATCAATAAAACTGGTCATAATAATGGTAATGCTGGCAATCTGAAACAGAAAAACTGCAAGTATCTAAACTACAGAATTATTTTTCAGAACAGACATATGCAGTTTTACACCAGTTAAGAAAGAGGCTGTAGATTCTACAGCCCTTCTAGTAATAGACAAAAAAAATTAATTTAATTGTCGTGTACTAAAAGTATGGAAATGGCCTTTGAAAGAAACACAGATTCTGGCCAACTTTGGCTATCACTAAATGAAAAGTTCCCCAAACTATCAGCTATAAATAAGCTCATCCTATTTCCAGCAGCTTTTGAGTCAGAATTTTACCAATGGTTGCAGTAAATAATACAGAAATATGTAAAAAATTACCCATCACTAAGAACCAGATGTCATTGTCCACACAAATGTGTCTATTTAATTAAAATAATGCAGGTGTATTGTGCAATTTTAAGTGTTTGCTATATTTAGTAATATTTGGACTTATTACATTAATTTAATTTTTATATAATGGTTGTAGTTTTTTCTAAAAGATGTCCTCTATGCTTTTTCTACCATTCAGTATATTGTTTGATACCTGTCGTAATTTCTGAGGAGGGAAGGAGTAAGAAAGTCATGACAGAGTTTGCAGAAAACTCTCTAGTTATTATCTTTCCAATAATACACAGCAACTGGGACCTGAAAGCTTTGTATTTTATCCAAAATTCTTCTAAAAAGTGTTTTAATTCTGAATACACTACACTACTGGTCAGTCTTTCTAACACTCCTCCTAAAAGTCTCTGTCAGCATATATAAAAACTTTTCCAAAGATATGTCCATATAAATGAACTACTCAGGTCTAGCAGTCCTTTCATCCTTATTGGATCCTTCTCACAGCACACTGAAGGTTCCATCCAGCCCAGTGGTTTAAAAGTTACAAGTTTGTATTTCCTACCAGAAAAGCAAACAGAGGCACATTCATAAGAGAGCTCACTGACCTAACGTGGTCAAATACTGAAGTGTAGTGAAGATGCATAGAGTCCCAAAAATCAACCTAACAAGACAAGCTTTTCAGTCCAAATCATGCCAGCCTTTTGGGGATGCCTTGCCCTTCAGAACTTCCTCCTACTGCCTGGAGGCAATACTACCTTCTCCCCTACAAAGAGAGTTGTAAAGAAACCCAAGGTTATAACAGACACACAATAAGCGGTCCCAAGCCAGTCCACTTTTGATTTAGCTTAAATACTACTTAGCATTGGTAGGATATAGGGATGAAAGAAGTCAAAATTTCAGCCTAAAAATGTATGAAAGAAAATTAATTCAAGGTGTACCTTGCATTATAAGTATATGCCTACAGCCTGAAAACATGCCTACTTCAAGGCAGAGGCTCTTCTACGAAGAAAAGAATAAGTTAATTAAAAATACATTTAAGCAACACTCAACTATTGAATAGACACATGGTCTCATAAAGTAATATCATTAAACACAGATTCCCTTGTCTTCTCTTCAGAGCTCACATGCCACACAGGCACTTCAAATAGCACATCAGCTATTTGATGACCAGCAAGTAACAGCTTTCTAATTGATAATTTATCATTACTGCAGTTTAGAATTAGAACTTAAAAAAAAGGGTAGTGCTGCAATGTTACAAGTGCAAATTAGAACCAAAACTAACAACTGCTGCCTACCCTTCCCAGGCTGTCTGTCTATAATGCTGGCCATACATACAAGAAGATATTTTGAGAAAGATATCTGTACAATTTCCTACAGTGAGGAAATCCCAAATCATCTTTTCAAAGCATGCAAATACACCTGCTTACTACATAAGAAAATGGGGGGAACATAAATTGAGGCATAATATCATTCTTTGCTGAGATAATAAAAAGGAAAATAGCCCCATTATGTCTCTAGTGATCTGAGAAGGTTAAAACAGGATTTTTCCAGCTGTACATTTTTTTAAAACGGTTGCATTTCTCGAATCATAGTCATATTCTGCTAGAATGTATGTAAAATTTCTTAAAACATATTTTAGAAAATTGTACTGTAACCTAAGACATACATACATATTACACAAGATTCTCCTATTGAACAATTAAAAGCCTTTGAACAATTATTATGAATACTTAGCGTGGCACACAGGCCAGCTGTTCCGATTTATAGAATTGACTTTTAAAGACACTACAGGAACAAAAATGCTACACTAACAAGAAAATTATATAACCAAGCATGTTATTTATATTCATGCTTCGGAAGCAACATAGATCTGTACCATATGATATGTTCAGCAGTAAAAACTTTGGGAAAGGAGAAGCAAGGAGTGTGGGGAAAAAGGACACGCATCCGTGCTTATGGGGTTAGTCTTTCCCAGCAACTGTTAAATGTCTCAGATTTCCACCCGGTTTCACAGTCAAAAGGAGTGAGTGAGAGGCTGGGGGGGCATTTGGCTACTGGCTGGGGTCAACTCACCACAAATAATAAATTTCTTAAAAGAAATGGAAGAGACGACTTTCAGAGATCCTCTTTACTCTTCCGTAATCTTTCAAGGAGAGGACACATTAGAATAATGGAATCATTAAGGTTGGAAATACCTCCAGGATCATCAAGTTCAACCTTTGGCCAAATACCACCACGCTCACTAAACCATACCATGAAGTGCCACGTCTATTCATTTCTTGAACAGTTGTTCCCCCTTAGAGCAGCAGTTAAGACTAATATTTTCCTATTTCTTGAACAAATTTCATCAGAATCCAGTTTCCAAATAGAAACTCACTAAGGGACACAGTTCAGCAGTCCTCACCAGTTTCAAAGAAAGGAGTGGTTGTTAAAATGGCTGTCTGGTTTACAAAATATTTGAATGCAGGCAAGTCATAACTGTACAAAGTCATCTACTTATTCTCACAACTTTCTCAGAAGCCAATTTACAACTGGAAAACTGAAATTTGCTCCACAATTCACCTGACAAATGCTTCAATCACCAACCTATCATTCCATAATCATCTATTCTTACTGTAAGACCTATTTACATTTAAGATTCAGGCCTGTAATATCAGATTCAGTCTAGTTTTTAGGCCAAACATCCAACGTGCCTTTGGGCAAGCAGGAGTAACAGATGGCTCAGAGTAAACACATGCTTTAGAACAAATGATGGTAGAGTCTATGGGAAGTATAATTTATACCCATAAGTTCCACATACAATGAAAGGGGAGAGCTAGCAACTTTTCTATCCCTAAAATATCAACCAGGTAAAACATTCTCCACCTTCCTTTTAAAGTTATTTTTCTCTAGCACCCACTAGATTTAACAAGACAGAAAAAGAACAAGAGTTTTAATTTGCATCTCAGAGCTGCACTCAGCAACAAGTGGGCCACCAAACTCTACTCCACATGTTTATGTACTGAATAGAAGACAGAAAACACCAATTGCCCTTTCTGCAATACTCAAACAGTCCACATTGCTATTGAAGTCTTTCTTGGCTTCACTCCAGTCTAATGGATTTTCACTGAACTATACACTGCTGTGTTCAACTTCAAAAGGAATATCTATATCTAGAATAAGCTCAAGAAACACCAGGCATAGGGATCTTTCACACTACTGGTTAATTCAGTGAGCTCCATTACCACAGAACCACAGCATGCTGCTATTGCTTTCTTCCATCACCTTTTTAGGTGTTTGTGCAGTGTTGGGGTGGCTTGATCCTGGCCAGCAGCCATGCTGCTGCTTGCTCACCCCCCCGCATTGGGACAAGGGAGAAAAAAGGAAGAAGAAAAGAAAAAACCTTATGGGTCGAGATACAGTTTAATAGAGGAACAAAAGTAAAAATACCCCCCAAGTGAAGGAAAGAAATGCTCACCACATACCATATGGTGACCAATGCTCCAAGCTCCAGTTTACTAATCTCAAAAAACCCCCATCTTGGAAGCAAAACCACTCCCTTTCTTCTTCCTCTACCTCTGTTTTTATTTCTGAGCATGACAATACAGAGTACAGCACATCCCCCTGGCCCATTTGGGTCTACTGTCCAAGCTGTGTCCCCACACAAACTCTTGCCCAGCCCCTGGCCAACCTGCTGGACAGGGAGAGTGGAAGAAAACTTTGATGCTGTGCAAACCAGAAACAGCCAAAACATTGGTGTGCTATCAACATCGTTTTAGCCACAAATCTCAAGCATTTTGACTGTGATGGAAGTTAATTCCTAAACCCGGTACAGGAATGTGCTCATATTGGCATTGTGCAAACTGAGGCGATCAAATTCCTCAGAGAGAGATGAGCATAAAGAATGCCCTGACTGTACATCCCTTTAGGGGGTTGTGCTTGCAATAAACACAAAATTGATCTTTTCTGTGATGTGATGAGGTATTTTAAAAGCAAGAATGGGTAAATACACAATGACTGACTACTGCTCATAATGTAAAAATAAGGAGGTACATGAGAAAACTTAATAGTAATGTGAAATTAATACCAAGTAGAACGTCTTTCCTATGTGGAACATAATTAAATTTGGGAATTCATTGCCACAAGATGCCAAAAAGACTAAAAGTTCAGGTATGCTTAGATGAATTAATGGACATCAAATACCTTGGTAGCCTCTGAACTCAACAGCTTAGAAGCAGATAATCAGTTATTTAAATCACTAATTACTAGAAGATAATATGAAAGTGAAGGTATAATTGGATTTGTCTTCCATTTTTCTTCAGTACATCAGCTTAGCACCTCCTACTGGCTGCTACAGGAGAGAGACAATAGACAAACATTTTCTTTGAAAACAGAGCTACAGGGTAAAATGACAACAGATTGTGAGGACTACAATTTGGGATTTAGGAGTCTAATGCCTCTCAGTCTGTTTCTGGGCCCTACTCTTGTTTCCCTCTCTTTTCAGTTCAGACATCATTTAGTTGAGACATTCAGTTATATTTCTAATGAAGCTTCAGCTACACATTATAGGTAATTTGTTAAACTGCTTTTGATTAGATAAGTTTATCTGAACTAGAGAGTAGATTTTGGTCTCAGTTCTCTCTTCAAACATTAAAGCATAATTCAGTTCAAGAAAATGTGTAGGCTAGAAAGTGCTCAAAACCAACTTCAACAATTGTTACTATAAACAATTTACTGGGGAAATAGTAAGCTGTTATTTGGAGTAATGAAGACCTCCATTTTCTACAGGGAAATTTTGTAGGAGGGAGAAAAGCAACCTGTTCAGCACTCAAAACGCCCATATGAGCTAGAATTAATCCCACGTTTAACAGCTGCCAAACAAACTTTACATTATAACTAACCAGCAAAAGACAACATGTGTCTTTCCTTCCCCCAACCACCTCCGCACACCATTAGCAGCTTCTGTAACTATGTAACAGAAGAGGAATGAAACACCCAGGGATAACATGGACCACCCTTAGCTCAGTTCAGTATTTATAAAGGAAGACTTTTCCAGGGTAAGCACTGTAGGTCCAGAGGACCTGCAGAAATATACACCGGCTTTTTGTGAAGGATGAGTTTTCTATCAACTCTGTAAAAAAAATATTTTCCACCTATAAATGTTCTTTGTGAAAACAGAACACTACACCTAGTAAAACTGTAAATGATACTGAGAAGCAAGGGACTGCAACCATTTTAGGGGTCAAATTACAATCATCTCGATCACATAACCTCATAATGGGTTAGGCTGAAAGGGACCACAGTGGGCCATCTGGTCCAACCTCTCTGCTCAAGTAGTGCCATCCTAGAGTACAGGGCACAGTGCAGACAGTTCTTGAGTATCGCCAGTGAGGGAGACTCCATAACTTCTCTGGGCAACTTGTTTCAGTGCTCAGTCATCCACACAATGAAGAGGTTCTTCCTCATGTACAGGTGGAACTTCCTGCGCATTAATTTCTCCCTGTTGTCTCTTGTCCTAGTGCTTGGCACCACCAAAAAGAGCCTTGATCCATCCTCCTTATACCCTCTCTTCAGACAGTTATACATATTTATGAGGTCTCCTCTCACTTGTCTCTTCTTGAGTTTGAACAGGCTCAACTCTCCCAGCCACTCTTCGTAGGAGAGATGTTTCAGTCCTTTAATCATCTTCATACCCCTCCACTGGACCTGCTCCAGGAGCATCAGGTTTAGCTTCAATGCAAGTTCTGTAAACACAGAACTGTCAGAATAAAATATTGTTGTTTTGACAATTTCTTGCCTTCTCTCTGATTCAGCAGAAGTCGTGACCTAACCTCTTCCAAAGGCCAAGCCAGCTTTTAGAGAAAACTGAGGTCTAACATGTAAACTAGTTTGTTTATACTACTCATAAAGGCCCTAGCTGGGAGTTGGTCTGTATTCCCATATAAATGTGAAGAGAGTTCCTGCACATATCTACACATATAATTCCAAGAGGATGCAAGTTTACTCTCCAGTGGGCTAGAAGCAAGTCAGATCCAAGGAAAATCATTTTATTCATTTTACTAGCTGAAAAGCAGCATGTGTTTAATCAGATTCACCACCTCACTGATATAATCAATGCCATCTTTAGACAAAGGCCAGTTTGCATCTGACCTGATGGCTGGTTTGGTTTTCTTCCTCCTAAAAATTTAGCCCTGCAACCTATCATGTGGACACAAATAACCCTTGCTGCACTTTCTCTGAAACTTTCAATATTTTTTCTACTCATTGGCTAGACTCGAGTCAAGTCTATCCTCTGGACAGCAACTAAGCTTGACTATTAGATTTCTTCTCTGTAGAAATTAAGTTTACCGGTTTCATTTCAACAGGACTACTTTACAGTCAACTGCTTAAAAAGCCAAAAGACTTAAAGGGTCTACATCAATGTTAGTATCTCATAAATAGTAACAAAACCTAGATTCAGAACTCACAGAAGGTTTTAAACAAAGGTATTATTTGAATTCCAACATGGTACACACCCCTGAAGCACCTGATATGCAAGCCTTAGGACGCTGCAAGACTGTCATGTGTTTTATAAGAAAAGCTGTCAGTTTACCACTACCAACCAAAATGAAGTAAGTAGTAATCGAAAGGGAAAAACACTCTATGTAACCACATGCTTTTTTCGTTCTTCATTTCTCGTTCTCTACATTTATTAACAGCAGTAGTAAGAACTGGAAGTACATCGGACAGCAGTGCGTTTCCCACTTGACCACTCCCGCCAGCGCCGTTCCCGTAAGCAAAGCCCAGAAGGCGCACGAGAGGAGCACACGGCACCCGGGCCTTCAGCAGCGGCCTTGCATCACCCGCCGCGGTGCGCGCCGGGGCTGGGGCACGGCGAGCACTCCGCCAGCCCCGGCTCCGCTGCCGGCCCTGGGCACGCTGCCTGCCCTGCCCGCCGGAGGCACCGCGTGGCACCGGCCAGCGGCCCGGCTGTCCCCATCGCCGGGCC
>VZTE01003314.1:162420-243169 GCA_013397775.1 Eulacestoma nigropectus | reverse complement strand
CCCGCTGCCGCCGGCCCCCGCCCGGCTCTCTGCGCCCCGCCGAGCCGGCGCCGCGCTCCGGCCTGCCTCGGCTGCGGGCCGCGCCTCCGCCGCGTTCTCTGTGCAGGCAAAACGCGTCTCGACGGGGTGCCGCGGCTGCTGAGCCCGGTCGCCCGCCCTGGTTGTTCCCGGCGTGGAATATGCCGTGGGGACAGCTCCTGGCAGCATTTCACAGAATCAATTACGTTGGTAAAGACGAAATCTTTACCTAGTTCAACCTATGACCGAACACCAACGACGTTGTCAACTAAACCATGGTGCCAAGTGCCATGTCCAGTCTTGCACAACTCCATGGACGGTGACTCTTCACTTCCCTGAGTAGCCCGTTCCGGTGTCTAATCACCGTTTCTGCGTAGATATTCTTCCTAATGTCCAAACTAAACCTCCCCTGGCACAGCTTAACACTGTGTCCTTTCGTCCTGTCACTGGTTGCCTGGGAGAAGAGACTGATCCCCACCTGGCTACAACCTCCTTTCAGGTAGTCAAGGAGAGCAATAAGGTCCCTCCTGAGCCTCCTTTTCTCCAGGCCAAACAACGCCAGCTCCCTCAGCCACTTCTCTTAAGGCTTTGTGCTCCTGTGCCAGTGCCTTGGGCTTTCCTGGATGTGGGTGTCTGTAGCCTTGAGCCCTCAGTGCTCTTTAGTGGCTCATCCATCGCCTGCACACTTAATTCTTGCCAAACCATGTATGTACCTCAGTGTGTGCCTCTAGAGCTTTACCACACTTATTTATTCAGTTTTATGATTTTTGAAGCAAGCTTTTTAAATAAGTGGCCTATGTCCTCAGTTGTAGGTTTCAGTCAAGTAGGCTCAAAATTGTAGAATCTGAGAAGCAAGAAACAGATCTGATCTTAAGTTTGCATAAAACCGTGGAAATTTATGGGAGTTAATTCACTACTGTACTCCTCACTATATGTGTTTGTTAACCAAGCAGTATTGCGTTCAGAGTCAAACCAGTGTTGTTCACCTGGAGAGCAATGGGTACTCACAAGACCAAATCCCAGTTTATGGTCACTGTGAGTACTGCCAGCTGGTGACACTTGAATTATTGTCTGCAAATGCATTATAATTTATGGACTATTGAATTGACTCTTCTTCTTTCTTTTTAACAACTAAAAATTAATGCTAATATGTGAACCATGAATTTTAGTTACTCGAAGAGTACTTCAGATTCAGAAAAGAAATAGATTAGTAATTAAAATAACTTTGTCTTTACTTTGACAATGGAAAACTTATTAGATTACCGTGTTACAAAAAAATCAACAAATTCAGCTTCTGTTCAGATTGTAAGACAAACCTGGCAAATGTCCTTGAATCACTATTAATCTCTGTTGTGATGAGAGTATCAAGCATTCAAAACTAACTGCTCTCTGCAGATGTCACTGTTACCAACACTGGGAGAAAAATTTTAAATCAATGTTATTATGTGACAATAATGCAGCTTCCTCAGAAAACATTCCAAATCTCTATTGCCCATGATTACAAAGTAATCATATCGTGCATGGCTGCAACTGCAATGCTAGCAAAAGTCAGTGTGTTGGAGGTGCTGTTATTCAAATGACCTGTAATTCTTTAGTCATCTTGTTCCCATAGATTTTAATACTTTATTTACAAGTCACTGGAAGGAGGGGCTGACCTTGGCTGGATGCCAGGTGTCCACTAAAGCCACTCTATCATTCCCCTTCTTAGCTGGACAGGGCAGAGAAAATATAACAAAAGGATTGCGGGTTAAGATAAGGACAAGGATCAATTGCTCAGCAATTGCCGTCACAGGCAAATCAGACTCAACTTGGGGAAAAGTTAGTTCAACTTATTACCAGTCAAAATCAGAGTAGAATAATGAGCTATAAAACCAAATCCTAAAAACACCTTTCCCTCATTGCTGCCTTCTTTCTGAGCTGAACTTGATTTCCTAATTCTCTACCTCTGCTCACACAAGTTGTGCAGGGGAACAGGGAATGTGGGCTGCAGCCAGTTCATCACATGTTGTCTCTGCTGCTCATTCCTTCTCAGGGGTATGATTCCTCACACCCACGGCCTGCATCATCATGGGGTCCCTCCCACAGGAGACAGTCCTCCATGAACTTCTCCAAGGTGAGACCTTCCCAGGGCTGCAGTTTTTCATTAAATGCTCCAGCATGTGTGCCTTCCACACTGCTCCAGTGTGGGAACCCCAACAAGGCCATAAGTCCTTCCAGCAAACTTGCTCCAACCTGGGCTTCCCACAGGGTCACAGGTTCCCTTGGACATCCACCTGCTCTGATGTGGGTTCCTCCTTGGGCTGCTCCACTGTGGACCTTCATTGGTTGCAGGGGGAACAGCTGGTTTCACCACAGTCTGCATCATGGGCTGCAGGCCAATCTCTTTTCTGGCATGTGGAGCACCTCCTCCCTCTGTTTCTTCACTGACGTGGGTGTTTTCAGAGCTTTTTCTCTCATGTTCTCACTCTCCTCTCCAGCTGCAGTTGCTGTTGCTCAGTTTTTTTCTGTCTTCTTAAATCTGTTATCACAAAGGTGCTACCATCAACACTGACAGGCTCAGTCTTGGCCAGTGGTGGGTCCATCTTGGAGTTGGCTGGCACTGGATCTGTCAGACATAGGGGAAGCTTCTGGCAGCTTCTGACAGAAGCCTAACCCTGTACGCCTCCCCGATTACCAAAACTGGGCCACACGATACAGTTGCACAGACATTGTGAGTGGTCTGCAAGTTCTTAAAACTGAATACACAGTGTATCATAAGAAAATACTGTTGAGGAAGTTATGAATAAGAAAATAGGTATCTACTGCTGCATAAAAATTCATAATTCAAATTTGTTCCTAGAGACCTGAACCTTTTATAATGTCATACAGGCTACATAAAGGGGATATATCTGCTCCATTATTACTGGTTCTTATGCATTGCTCTCTGACTTCAATCTATTTATGTTATCCTCTACTGGATATGAATGTACCTGGATTTAACCCCCAGTTGCTCTTCTTTAGCACAGTGAGTTTTCAAAGCAATCTTAAATTTATTCAATGGTTTTTCAGGTTAATTAAGCAGTCTGATACTTCTTCTGTGCTGGTGAATATCTATGTAGCTAGAATGGAAAACATGTTTCTTGTTAGTCTGCATTTATTATTGTAGTTTCTTAAGTGTATTTAGAAGTGCAACAGCATTGCTTGCTTCACAGTATGGATAAAGAGTATAGAAACACACACATTACCATAATTTGACAGAATTCTTAAGTGGTAGTGGACAAGTCTTCTTTGTTTCTTTTTTTCATTCTTTCAGTTTCTGAGCCTAAGTTTAAACAGTTATAAATTTCCTAGTAATCCCCACCACTACAGTTTTAATTAATGCTTATAGAATTAATCATGAATGACTTTTTATATATATAGCAGTTAAATAAGAAAAACATTATTATTTTACTTTTTTCTTTCAGAAAAGAAAAAAATAAGCCTTTTATTTCAGAAAAGCCTTTTATTTGTTTTTTAAAATAAGTACCTCATAATCTAATAGAAAATATATGTTATTATATCCAACAAGAAGCCTGAACTTAGAAAGCATCCCAGATATTTTAAAAGATTTCCTGATATTGATTTAGAGAATAATTTTAGGAGTCTTCTTTAGCCATCAGGTTTCTGTACCTTGGTCATATGTCTAATCTGATTGATGCTTGCATAATTTCAAGACAAATGCTCTATGTGTCATGTTTTGTGAATTTGCATGACATATATGCCAGCTCTTTATCAGAGAAAAATGAAAAAAGAAAGTAAACCAAATGAAAATGTCTATTCATTTGGAACATGAAACAAGTAACATTTCTTTTCTGAAAATCACCATATGCAATGGTTTAAGAATAGAATAGAATAGAATAGAATAGAATAGAATAGAATAGAATAGAAAGTTTCAATTGGAAGGGAACTACAGTGATCATCCAGTCCAACTGTCTGAACAATTCAGGGCTAACCAAATTAAAGCATGTTATTAAGGGCATTGTCTTAGTGCCTCTTAAACACTGACAGGCTTGGGACATTGACCACCTCTCTAGGGAGCCTGTTCTACTGTTTTACCACCCTCCCAGTAGAGAAATGCTTCCTAATGTCCAGTCTAAACTTCCCCTGGCACATCTTTGACCTCTTCCCATGTGTCCTATCACTGAATCCCAGGGAAAAGACCTCAGCACCTTCTCCACTTCCCCTCCTCAGTAAGCTGTAGGGAGCAATGAGGTCACCCCTCAGCCTCTTTGTCTCCAAACCAGACAAACTTGATATCCTCAGCTGCTCCTCATAGGATATGACTTCCAGCCCTTGCTCCAGCTTTGTTGCTCTCCTCTGGGCACATTCAAGGATGTTCACATCCTTCTTAAATTACGGGGCCCAGAACTGCACACGGCGCTCCAGGTGAGGCCGCACCGATGCTGAGCACAGTGGAACAGTCACCTCTTCTGACCATCTGTCTGTGCTGTGTTTGGTGCATCCCAGGACGTGGTTTGCTCTCTTGGCTGCCAGGACACACAGCTGCCTCATACTGAGTCTGCTGCCAGCCTGCACCCCCAGGCCCCTTTCTGCAGGGCTCTCCATGCATTCCTCTCCCAATTTATACTTATATGAATGGATAGAGTAAAACATTGAAGAAAATGACAACCGATGTTTGTGGCAGACAAATTATTGCCAGATTTTAGTCTTTGTGAGAGATATCAACAGGTTTGAGAACTTGCAACTTACCTGAATGTTGATATGACACTATCTTGCCAGAGAGTTGATCTGTTGCATAGTGTTTTTAGCAAACGGTCATGAAGTATAGAACTATTAAAAACAGTTAAACCCAGGGAGAAGGCTAGAACTGAATTTCATGTTTCATAATTTGTTAATTTATTTAAAAATTATTTATAAACTGAGAAAAAACTGTGTGTGTGTCATGAATGGGATCTGCTCAGAAATACAAATCAAAAAGAATCTATGTTGGTCTGAGGTATATAGACAGTGTCTTTTTTCTTGCTTCTTTTTTCCTTCATTAATGATTTTGAAAGAATGCACATTAAATAATTTTTTACATGGATAATTTTAATGTGGTGCTGAAGTGAATTGAGCTGAAATGTTGAATCATCATGGTCAACAAGCTTCACACCCATTTAGGCTGATATTAATTGCTAAAACTGTAGAGTCACATTTGGAACCTGGTGAGTGGACCTTACCTGTTTCTCTATGCCCTGGTGTCATATACAAAAAGTGGTAGACCTGGTTCTCCCTCTCAGTTGTATTACTGCAATGATTCATACTATTTGTGTTTCCTTTAATGAGGTGTCAAAGAGGAGCTGCTGAAGAAAGTAGTTTGTTGACGAAAGGATCGGTATCTTATCTCTACATACTGGATAATGCTGAAAGGCAAATGTAAGTGATTAATTCACATGGTTTGGGGGAAAATACTGGAAAAAGCAATATGATTATGTGTCCATTGTGCCTGCCCCCTCCCCCTGCCCCCTTTCCTTATGTAAATGAAAGTTCTTAGTTTCAAGCCAAAAATGCTGAGGTCTCATCTTCAGTATTACTGTTTCCAGTATAATACATTCCTCAAAAGAAAGGTTGTTGTCTTGTAGTTTATGTGGTCTGATGGTGGTACTTACTTAGACCAGATCAAATTCATCTAGAATCACCCCAGAATACTAGTAAATTTTTCCCAAAGAACTAAGAAAAGGTTGCTCTTCTAGCCAGACACTGACAGAAACATCCTTTTCTCATTGTAATGGATAATTGATCCTCTTAAGGCAGGTCCTGAGTGATCAAATCTGGAAAAAAACAACAGTATTCTTGCCAGATTCTGAAAATGGGACATAATCAGAATTTTCAGCTAGAGTTGCAAATGTCATCTCAACTCTGTTTTCTGCTTACTTCTTCAAAGTCATACAGCCTCGCAGCAGGATATCCCTGTGAGCTCTGCTGAAAGTGGAGCATCTTTTGCAATGCCAGGTGCTAGGTTGCTGTCAGTTATGCTGCTACGTGTTTGCCATTCTGGCTCATATCACTGAGCATAGTGCCCTGAAAAAGAAGTTGATTGAGGGATTTGTTTCAAAAATGAATACGTGAAAAGGATTGGTAGCTGTTAGAAAGTGGCAAGGATCTGCTGTAGATTGATAGTTCACTCCTTACACAAACTGCTGACATATGTATGTGCTTGTATAGCTAGACAGAGAAAAAAAACCTCAGGATTTTATACAAGTTTCCTTCAGATGTCCAGATTATTGTAATGTCTTTTTTTTATACAAGGATGTTTTTCAGAGGCTTATTAAGTATTGAAAGAAACCCAGAATATTGTTATTGAAAGTTCTGCTGACACAAGACAGGATAGTGCTGTAGGGATTCATGTCACATACACTGCAGGGGAGGAGGAGGCCATTCCTACCAGCAGCAAAGCAGAAGCACCGGAGACATGATAATTTCTAGCCAGCACAGTTTAAGTCCTGCTTAGTCACTAACTTGGAGAATGACTTCAGACAAATAATTTCAGAACATATTAAAAAAAATAGAGAATATTTCAACATACCTAATCAGACACAGATGTCAACATCGCCCTGTTTGAAAATGGATTTGTCAATGAAAAGGAAAAACAGTGAAGTTGAGAGACAGAAAACTGCTGCCTGAGGACACTAAAGAACAGAGCAGTCCCAGTACAAGATGAGTAATATCTCTAGCTTTGTAAATTGCTGAAGCTGGTGTGTTCACTCCTGACAAAGAACGGTTGGCATAAAGAAATCAATAAATAGAATTTTGAATAATAAGTCTTTTGTTATGGACACCATAATTTTTCATGTATTTATTCAGGGGAATTCTATTAGCCAAAGGACTTTTTAAAGTACTTCTATTAAGAAAGATGTTGAGATATTCCTGCTGAGATTATTTCTTTGTTCCTCATAAAGGATATATAAGAATTGTCCAAGTGTCCTTTAACACAGATAAAAAGTATGATTTTTGATGCTATCATCATGTCCCTTCTCCCTTTTGAAGACTGTTCAGGGAACTGATTACTTGTATTGGAGAGGACAATTGTCATGTGAACTGAACAGTGTGAACCTTTGACAGAATGGTCTTATTTAAAATGTTACCAGTTAGTTTGACTGGAGGGATATGATGGGGGGGGTTTGTCACATGCTCCCATGTTCCTGTTAGGTTATATGGTAAAAAGCTGGTCTGCACACACAGAAGGGAGGACAGAGAGACAGCAGCTGGCAGAGGTACCAGAATTATGGACTTGGAGGTTACCTTGCCCAGACCCCTGCCAGGGCATCCCAGATAAGCCTCAGCTATGTGCCAGGATGACACCCATCAAGATGAGTCCTTGCAGATGGAGGGGGTCACTGCATAAGGGTATGGGACACGTTATGGGGTGCAGTGGAAAGAGCATTTTGTGATTGCAGGAAACTTACAATGGGACATTTAAGGAAGGAAAGAAGGCAGGGAAGGAAATGAATCTAGGTGATTTGGGGAGGAGCAATCACAGAGAAATAGAAGGATTAGGGGATCAAAGGAGCCACTTGCAGGTAAACAAGCTTGGTACACTTGTCTGGCCATGCCCTATCTGCTCAGTCTGTCCTACCTTTTGACGAAAATCCATTTTCTAACCCTTTTCCTAGGTTCCTAGGTATGTGTGGTTATGTCTGTGGTGCCTGTGAATGTGTGAACAATAGTGAAGATCAAGCTGGACTAGCCAGCACATAGGTGCAATGGCCAGGGAGCCCGTTGTTCCTCTCAGGGTGAGTCCAAGGGAGAGCTAAATACTGAGGACCAGGGGAGTCCCAACCATGTGTGTGTATGTGTGAGTAAGGGGCTCTGCATCAGCAGCTGGAGTGGGGCTGGGACATCAGGTGCCAGCAACTGGGGAGCCTGGGGCCTCAGAGCAGCTACTAGGTGCATTTCCTTAACTATAATCTTGTAGTACTCCACTAAACTACTTCGCATTTTTACAAGAGTGCTTTTCTTGAATGATGAATAACATTTTTGAAGTAATTTGCATTGTCATATAAGATTTGTTAGTGTAATTGGTTAGCACACTTCCTTCCTTTGAAGGTCACTCACTTTCCTCTGTAAGTGCCAGATCATCAGATGATCAGCAACTTGTCCCTTTTTTATGGCAGAATAGAAGAAAGGCATGTTGAATATTTTGACTCCTATTCTTTTTTGATGAATCAAGTAGCTACAGAAGAGCTCAGGTACCGCAGGAGGGCAAGCAGTCATCACTGATGATGGTGTTGAAACAAGAAGACAGAGAATCCACCAGGCATTAGGGAGGTATTTGTAAGGAATGATGCACAGTGAAGTTAGTTACATGACACTCACGTGGAACTATGCACTTTAGGAACCTTCAGTTATCTTGAAGGGAGGTTGAAGACAAAAGCCAACATAATCTTCTTAGAGTCACTCTAATAGCCCTGAAAAGGCAGAAGATACCAGACAGTACCACTGTTTGCATGACTAGTATGAAAGAGAAGGTTTCAGTTTGTCAAACATTTATCCTGAAATGGTTGGATAATAAATATTGCAGCTTATTTCTCACAGAAAAAAGTGGTGATAATCTTCTCCACTGAAGATTAGCTGGAGCAACTATGAGACTATTAACACAAAAATAAAAGACAAAACTTAATAAGAATGCAAAACACAAACCCAGGATGTTGTGATCAAGGTCAACAGATGTGGAAAGAATATATATTTCAATTGCTATATGGTGCTGCTTGAAGACAGTAGGCAGGAGGAATTGAAAATTCTCACTGATTAGAAGAAATTTGCTATAACTGGTATTCCTAAAAGCTGATGAGTTGATTTGTGTGATTAGAACATTAAAATCAGTGGTTATTACTTACTTAAGGAGAACAAGATAGTCAAAAGAGGTAACAGAGTACACTAAAGAAACATTGTGATGATAACTAGCACAGTCCAGAAGACTGAAGAAAAATAATTAATTGTCGGTTAATGCTGTAATCTTTAGAGACATATTAGAGGTCTCATACAGGCCTTAAAAAAGCTTCCTTTAGTTCTTTTAAGCATGACAGATGACTGTTGTCTAACATGAAAGATTGTGCTCCCAGTTGTTTCTCTATTTTGGTCATCATTATAGCAGGTAAAGATGTGTTAGTCACCTGGGCTGAATCGAGACTAGTTGTAATGATTATATACAGTCTGGCAAACAAATGAGCCAGCAGTTGGACTCGATGATCCTTGTGGGTCCCTTTCAACTCAGGATATTCTATGATTCTATGAGTGTTTTCCATTAGTCAGAAATAACTGATGAAAATTTACTGGAGGACCAAAATTATTTAATCCCACAGTGGAGGCAAGCCCCCTCTGCCTCACTGGTAAAGTGAAAGTTAGAAATAAATGACAATATGCAACACATGAAATAATAAATAGATACTAAGAACTGCCTGGTAGAATTATTCTAAGAAAGAAACTGAAGGAAACTAACAACATTGGGAAAAGATCCATGATAGCTATGCTAACATTAATAGAGTAATTTTTTAAGGGTATGGAAAACCAATCAAGCAGTGTGAATACACTGCATGGTGATTGTCACTGAAGATTTCTGTCCTGCATTTTGCAAGAAGTGCAATAAAGGGCTTATTTCACAGGAGGGCTATAAGGTTTTTTCATTAGTAACTAAGAAAATTTTAAACATGTTGTGACAGACAATTCTGACTTTAAATGGTCTGGATGGAATTTCAGAAGATATGATTGAAGGAATGTTTGACCAGCTGATGTGCACTCTTAAGAAATCTTGGAATAGTGGATACATTCCAGAAGACTAAACAAGTAGATATTTTGTGACATAACTAAATGAGACTTTATCCTTGAAAGAAAAATTAATAAGAAGGTGCTTTAATAGCGAATTATTCAACAATTAAGTAATGTATATCACTATGGATTTATTGTAACTAAGTCATGTCAAATAAACCTGATTTTGTTCCTTAAGATTACAGATTTGATTGCTAAAAGGAGCTGCTTTGATGTAACATACTTTTATTTTTATAACTTATTTTACTGTCTTGCATCCTATCTTCATTACAAAATCGGCACTGCACAAAGATTTAGTGAACTAATGAACTGGCTAATGAATAACCTATGAACAAGTAGTTATCAACAGAAAGTCAACCCCTGTGAGGAGTTGTGCAAAGGTTGAGAGTGGGCCTGACACTATGGAATGTTTTCATCACTCCTCTGAAACTGAAAATTTGTCAGTGTTAAATAATGAGAGCTTAGAATGTTCCTGTATGACTTAAATTTCTTGGTAAATTACATTCCATCAAACAAAATATATTTAAATGCAACCAGCCATCAAAGCTATAAATATGTAAGACACTTATAGTTCAAATTACAGACAGTTAAAACAATCTATCCACCCATTTTCAAGTATCTACCCCCTTCTGTGATGTTATGCTCAACCTTCTACTGTCCGTCTGGGTCTTACAGCAAGTTATCAGCTTTGCAAGTCCCTCACTGGGATGAGTATGATGATGATGAAGTCTTCTGCCTTACTCTACAATCCACTTGGCATTATTTTTGTGTTTACTAAAGCAATCTCCACTTGGCTCTTTCTCCGTTGGTCTTCAAGGCAATGTAACATCCAAATTCACTGTATTTGATGTAATTTATATGTCTTAGACACTTTTTCTTTGCTGTCACACCTAAAACTAGTTTTGCCCAGCTCTGAAGGCTGCATTACTTTGAGAACCAGTAATTGATGACCATTGCTACTTATTGCTAAGTGGCCTCTGCTGTCTCCTATGCCTGTCATTTCAAGGTTTCCACTATCATCAGCGATCCATGCTCCTCTACACAGCATTTCACACTAGGGTCATGGATAAGTTGTTGCACAAGCATAAAATGTTCTTACAATTTATTAGTTTCAAAATGTATGTAACAATAGAAGCCATTTGTATGAATGTATGAAGCTCAGTAGAAATTAAAACAAACTATGTAGTACTGACCTGGTCATTGGGCAATTTCTGTTACCTGGTAAAACAAATCTCCAGGCAGGCCAGGACTAGTCTGTACAAAGCCTGACCTCTCCTGGTGCCTGTGTTGTTAACCCTAAGCCTGTGGTCTGGTGTAAGCAATGTTACAAGACCTTGCTAGGCTACAATATTGTGCTAGAAATTACAAGGGAAAACTACTTACAATATTAGGGTTTCTAAGACTTAGGGTTATTCAGCCCAGAGAAGAGAAGACTCAGGGGAGACCTTACAGCAACCTTCCAGTACCTAAAGGGAGCTCACAAGAGAGCTTTACTGTGAGGGTGGTGAGACAGTGGAACAAGTTGCCCAGAGAGCTGTGAATACTCCACCCCTGGAAGTGCCCAAGGTCAGATTGAGCTGGGGTTAGGGTTAGGGTTCGGGTTAGTTTGGATGGGGCTTGGAGCAGCCTGGCCTAGAAAGTGTCCCTGTTAATGACAGGGGAGCTGGAACTATATGGTCTTTAATGTCCCTTCCAACTCGAACCATTCTATGATGATTGCATATTTCATATTAGGTTCTGTATGACTGAATCTTAATAATGATGATTTTAAAAGTAATTTAATGGAGAGGTTTTCTTCTTGATAGATTGAGATATTGTTGCCTTTTGTCTCAGAATGCTTTCTTCTGTGAAAAGCAAGCAAGCAAGCAAATAAAATTACTTTTTGAATGCATTGTCTAATATTTCCATGGCAACATTAAAAACTCTCAGTTTAGTACTGTGAAAACAGAAAAAACCAAAATATTGTTACCTAATGACTTGGCTCAAGTCAGTACAACACGATTTTAAATCATCTAAAAAATTCTAAGAATCAATCTAAGAAATTTACCGTGAAATGTCTTCAAGTCAGTTGTCAGCAATTACATGGGTGTTACTCAAACAGGTAAGTTCCAAAGATCAACTTCCTTTGACGGTTTTAGTAGTGTGTTCTCTGGTTTGTGTCTGTGTTTGACCATTACTTCTCTAGTTCTTTGGGGTGTTGTAGCCACAGCTGTCACTGATTTTAGTCTGCATTATCTTGATACATGAGAAATAGTTAAATACTCTCAGTTTTTTGTGGTGGAAAAACAGTATCTGAAAATGTTCCTTAATTCTGGATGTCACTTTCCCTTCAGGTGTCAGTTGAAAGAACTTGACTTATTTCAAGAATCACTGTGTGGAAAGGCAGTATGTCTGTTATTGTTACTGAACTGTTTACCTGATACATTCCCTTCTAAAAGCTGATTTAGCACTGGCATCTTTTCTAGGATCAGGGATACCTGCTTCTCCCTAAACAGTAACAAACCAAGCTTTCAGCAGCAAATCTAGGAGTGAAATGATCGTTAGGGACTATACTTAAACATTATCCAACAGTGTAAAACAAATTACAAAACTCATGTGCTAATTTTGGCTGGGGCAATGTTAATTTTCTCCATAGTAGCTGATTTGGGCCTATGTTTGGATTGGTGATGGAAACAGTCCTGATGACATAGGGATATTTTAGTTACAGCTGAGCAGCTCTTGCACAGCATCAAGGCTTTTCCTGCCTCCCACCCCAGCCCACCAGTGAGGAGGGCTGGGGGTGCACAAGAAGCTGTCAGAGGACACAGCTGGACAGCTGACCTCAAATGACTGCAAGGATGTTCCATACCATATGGCATCATGCTGAGCATAAAAAGCTGGGGGAAGAAGAAAGGAAGGACGGGATATTCAGGGTGATGGTGATTGTCTTCCCAAGTAGCCATTACACATGATGGAGCACTGACTTCTGGGAATGACTGCACACCTGCCTACCCATGGGAAGTGGAGAATTAATTCCTTCTTTTGCTTTGCTTGTGTATGTGGATTTTGCTTTACCTGTTTCTGTCTTTATCCCAACCCATGAGTTTTCTCACTTTTAATCTTCCAATTTTCTCCTGGATTCTGCTGGGGGGAAGGGAGCAAGTGGCAGCATGGTACTTAGTTGTTGACTGGGGTTGAAGCATGACAACTAGCCCAACCCAAAAAAAAACAAAAAACAAACAAAAACCCCCTAAACAAGCAAAACAAAACAAAGCAAAAAAAGAACACCCCTCCCAAGATTTTATTAAAATATATATTGAGGAGTTAAAGAAAACAACAATAAAAAAATCAATGTAGATTTAGCATTCTTCTCCTGTTCATCCGTCTTGAAAGAAGAAATCTTCTTTTGGCTTTATTGTGCATTCAGATTCTATGCACCTAATTTTTTACAGCTTGCTTTATTCATCGCAGAACAAGAAAAAAACATGTAAGAAGCCCATTTTCATGCAGGTTTTTTCTGAAGGTCATTAAGCTGAGATGCCATCCCTATCATTCTTTAAGTGTCTCTGAATATTCTGTTTAGAGTTTTTAATTGTTTTACTTATCTCAAATCCTATATGATAAATCAAACCATGGTAATTTTATCTTGTCATTCAGAAACATTTTCTTTAGTGTATGTATAAAATGCTTATCTGTTGTTACCTTTTTTTCTCTCTGTTTTACTGTTGGTGAATCTCTTCTTTTTTTACAGCTCACATTCTATTTCACTGGTAATATTAATCAGAAATATCCAGGGACAAAGTTCTCTTTACCTGTTGCCGTGGTCATGGGGATTAAATGGCTGTATACATTTTCACATTCGGTAGCAGCACTGTCATCATTAGAATCTCAGATCTTCATCATGACACTTTTTGGTTTAACTGATAGAGATATTCATTATCCTTGCTTTGTTTCTGTCATAGTGTGCCACCTCATTTTCCTGCACAACAACTGAGCTGTCAGCATAAACTTTTAAACATGGCAAAACTCAATGTAGCAATATCTATTAAAAGGATTGTTGACATCTAAGTAACAAAGTACCTTCCTGTAGACTGGTACTTGTCAGGCAGAAGGACTGGAAGTATTACCATCACCTTCAATTCACATATTCTTGCTGCTGACTCCACACAGTGATTTGTGAAGTCCAGCATAACTTAGAAATCAACAGGTTCTGACTTTTGCTGTCACTGGTGCAGTAGATCAGTTTAACTAATGTAATTGACTTTAACCAAATGACCACCTACTGCCACTGAGGAATAGAAGTGCAAATTTAGCACTATTGATTTTTGCCAGGTCACATCAGTGATTATTTGGCTCAGCCTTTTCAGCTTTGCAAATACAAACTGTGCTGTTTGATTTGCTTCATTATAAATGTAACAAGCACTCCTGAGGTGATTAGCTAATCAGTGCAGGTTTCTATGCTCATCAGGTCATAAAATTCATTAATGGATACATTTAGCTTCCTATTGCTGTTGACAGGATTGACTGTTTCTTTTTGGTGCCTTATTTAGCCAAACACTGAAAAGAGAAAAGTTTCTGAAGATCAGATATAAAAATGAAAATAAGTAAGTTGCTTCATATTTAAGAAGAGAGCTGTACATAATTAACTTACTCTTGTGTTCCATAAGATAAATTCAAATTTCTGTTGTTTAAAAAAGTATTTTCATTATTTTAAATAGCCTTTTCTTTTTAATTCTGTAAAATAAATTGGGTCATTTTTTTTATATGGTTTCTAGTATAAAATGGACTTCTTCACTGCACTGCAATTTGTCTGTCAGACACTGACACTGAAGCACTTACTCATTTGTTGATTCTCAACCTTAGGAACACGTGAAGACCTGGCAGTATTACTGGGAAGCCTGGCAAAATGACGAAGATTTGGTAACAAATAAAGGTAGTAATACCCTGAGTTGAGTATACCTGGCACCCTCTTACAAAGGGCAAAATTCTCTCCCTCCCATTCTCATCTCAGGAGGCCAAGCAGCCCATATGCAACGGCCCCATTTAAATTTCTACTTAAATGAAGTAATTGCATTCTAATGGGGATGGATCTTTTCTAACACTTGAAAAAAAGGAGAGCATTGAACTCACCCTTTGTGTTAGGAATATAAAAAGCAGGAGGCAAGGCATTACAAAATTATGCTTCCAAGTTTTTAAACCCTCTCAGCTGAATATTTGAAGTAACTGAATAGTACTGTATGGACATAGGAAAGTCAGTTATCCTTTCTGATTTAGCACAAGTTTCTTGGAATAAAGGAGGCACTTTTCAGAAGAAGAAATATGCTTGTTTTAATTACTCTCTCAATGTATGAACAAGCCAATGGAAAAAAAAAAAAGGAAAAAAAAGAGATTCCGTTATCAAAGCTCCCGTATGTTTCATGATTAAAAGAAGAAAATATTTTTTGGTTTTATTGTTGTTTTCACAGAAATAAAAGTCAGCCTATGAATTCGAGTTCAAAGGTGTAACTGCTGCTGGGCAATTAATATTGGCTGTACCTGTACTACCTTTTTTAGGCTTACCAGGTATCCCATTGTTTTTTATTCCATTGAAATAGTATCTTCTGGCAAGCCTGCTTTGTCTGCATCACTCCTGCCTACTTCAGCTTCTCAGCATCTACGCTTCCATCCTGGGCACTGCCTTAAGAGGTGGTCTCATGCTGTGTCTTGGGCTGTACCCCCGCAAGCTCGTACTTTAGAATGTGCTCTTACAGACTGCAGTGAGGACTCTTGGTACCTGATGTAGCTCTGGATGCTTTCATGGCCCAGGGCTTGCCTGGGGCTTATATGCTTTTCTGCAATTGAACTGGACTTACCAAGAACACAGGTGATCAGAGACTGTTCAGCATAGAAACTCCCTTACATAGATTTTATAAGGCTATACTTTTTTTTCCTGCATTGGGATTTCTTCTTTGTTTGGATACAGGGACATAGCACCTTCCACAGCCTAGTCCTGTAGCCTAGCTGGATTAGGACTTTAAAGATGATCTGAGCAAACTGCATTGCAGCATTTTAGTTTTCTTTATTGGATCACTTTTGTCAGGCTTTATGGATCGTCTGCATAACAAATAAATTCCCCATGGATTTTTGAGTACATTCTTCACTCAAAGTTTTATTTATATATCTTCTTCTATATTTTTTTAGCAATGATGTCTGAGTCTCTTTTTAGTTTTTTGAGAATTTAAAATGCAGATGTTTACAAATGATTATGGAAAACTTGGGGGCAATATGGCATTTCTTTCTCCACTTTTGTTATTCAGGTCTGAACCTGAAAACCAACAGCAGTGCAATTCTCTGATGTTGCCAGAGGAACTACAATTATTTCAAATTACCTAGAGGTGACAATAGCAGTTGTCCTATCCTTTTCCAAGCGACAAATGCAAATGTCTTATGTATCTTCTGCAATAAAAAAAAGCCCTTGTAGATATGGGCTTAGACAAAATCCCTAGAGACCACAGCAAGCTAGACAGATACTCCTCAGCAAAAATCTGGTGTTCTTAGGCCCTCTAAACAACATTCTGCTGATTATAAAGGAACTTCTATATGTAAACTAAAATTTGTATATTAATTCAGCTGATATGTAAATAATAGCTTAAATTGACTGTTATGCAACCTACTAATAAATTCACTTGAAATAATTTTTAGTTGAACACGTAGTATTCAAATTATTTATTTTTATTATAATATCTTTTTTGTACATATTCGGTGAATTTTAGGGAGTTTTTATGTGAGGAAAATGTTAAAAATTATTTCCAGGTTTTCTGTAAGAGGCTTTGCAGCAATTTGATCCCAGCCTTGCAGATTTAAATTAAGATTGAAGGTTAAATGCAAGAATTGTTTACAGAACAACAACAACAACATATTGTTCCCATTCCTCCTCTACTGTCCATTGATTTTTGTTTCATCCCACATCTTCTTCAAGAAGTTTCCTTTTCTTCAAATGCATGAAATGTGAAATCAGATGTCCGAACAGAAGCTTTTCTTTGAGAAAGAAGGGAAAGCATAGAAAAATAGCCTTTTTAATATTTTTTTTTCTCCAGATTGATTGCTATTTTCACTTACAAGGCAAACATAACAATCTTAGTTTAAATTTTGATTCCTATGGTCAGACTGATATATTATTATCTTCATGTCATTTAGTCTTTGCTCTCATGATCCCAGCTCACCCAGGTCTTAAGAGACTGAAGAGTTATAGTCAATACAATTTAAATAACAAAAAATTACTTTTAGAAATGCCTAATAATTTTCTCTCCCTAATGATATCTCAGTTTCAAGCACAAGAGTCTCCTGTCTCAAGAGGAGACTAGAGGTAAAACTGGAGACCCATGGCTCTGCATGTCACTGGAATGTGAAGATTTTGCTTTTCCAAAGGAATAAAATTAATTATGTAAGATACAAGATATTAAAAAAAATGTATTTAAAGATTAAAGCTGCTTGCAAGTGTAAAACTAAACTGCATGCTGGCACTATTTACTAAGGGAGCAGATCTTTTATATTTGGTAAAAGTAGTTTGGTCAGGGAGGAATTAATGAGTGAGTCTAAATGACAAAGTCATACCGTTATTTTCATACCTGTTTTTGAATATCTTCAAACACATGCACACACACAGACACATAGACACACACACACACACACAGAGTTTTATAGATGCTGAAAATATTTTTCATGTTTCCTTTTCTTTGGTGAAGACTGAACTATAAAATTGAGTGTGAAGTGAAAGATTCATACAGTTATTTTGAAGGAGTATCTATGTATTCCTGCATCTCCCTGGAGTAGCAATGAACTTGCTAAAAATTCAGTGATATTGAACATTTCAGAATAACTATGAATGATTACCTCTGTTTCTTACTTGGAGATCAGCTCCCAAAGTGAAGAGTGCTGCTCCTGTGCAGTCTCTGGCCTGCGGCATTCCTGATATCTGTCCAGAATACTGGCAGGTGACAGGAGACAATGATTGCTTGCTTCTTTATTAGCTTGCTTACAGAAGATTAGGTGCTGGCAGTAGTTGATGAAGTTGCTAGTGTCTGCTAAAGATTTATTTAGTCCTAGATAGACTCCTGCATGTTTTAGGATGAGTGATCAATTTTCTGTCAAAGGGAGGTGTTGGTCATCTGCCTAGAGGGAGGCTCAACTCCTCATTCTTGTATTACCCTGGAAGATGACTGAGGCCATAAGGGCTACTCTTGGGAATTTCTGTGACTGTCAGTTTGAATGAGCTGAATATTTGCAAAGGTGGTACAGTTTTTCATACCATAGCCAGATTTTAATTTTTTAATTGTCCTGTCATATACCTGTGCTATTAATTTCAATCTGTCAATCTCAGGATGAGATTTAACAATCCTACTAATGTAACTAAATAGTATAGATAGTATTGCACTGAAATGTTCATGGTTTCAACCTCCCTCCCTCAATGTGATGCAGAATTGATCATTATTGCCAGACAGTATTCTGAGCATATGTTAATAGGCAAAACGGTTCAAAGAGAATATGCATACTGAAGATACAGACTATTTTCCAGTAGTATAAACTCTGTCATTTATCAGCCTCTTCAGCAATGCTATGTGACAATATATCACTTGAGAGGCGATTTAGTATTTATGTGAAATTGTAAATATTGCTGGTAACATATCTAGTAATTTGTGCACAGAGTGGGCTTGTGTAAACCTTAAAGACACCAAGTTGGCTCTATACATGACAAGTATACAGAAGAAAACTGTGTCAGCTCAGTATGAGACTGTACGATGTTATATGGTCTGGAATATCCCTTTGGTCAGTTGGGGTCACCTATCCTAGTTGTGTGTCCTCCCAACCTCCCAAGCACACCCAGCCCCCTCCCCACTGTGGCAGTACGAGAAGCAGAAAAGGCCCTGGCTCTATGTAAGCCCTGCTCAGCAATTACAAAAACATCTCTGTATTATCAACCTTGTGTTCAGCACAAATCCAAAATACAGCCCCATACCAGCCACTGTGAAGAAAATGAACTCTACCCCAGCCAAAATCAGCACAGGGCATCACTGGAGTGGATTAAATTTGTATTTAAAATGTAGATGACTAGCAATGGCCATATTCCAGTAAGTCAATGAAGATATATTCAATATCATCAATGAAATTCAGAGAAGAATTTGGCCCTGTATAGGACAAGTCACCTAGTGGCTCATCACCTGAACCACACTCTACAATCTGTATTTTCTCAATATTTATTAATTGTAACAGGGGCTTTGACAGCTCATGTGCTTTCAGAAAATTCACTGGGTTTTTTTAAATTATGAACTGAATCTTATCCTTTACACTGAGAACCTGTTATCTTTGCCAGGGTCCTCAAAACAGAAAAGCATAAACTCATGCAGTTACTCCTGTGTAGATAGTGTGGTTAGCTCTCATGTATTTCTTGGAAGGTAATCCTCTTATATTTACATTTCCTTCTGAGTGTATTTCTCTTTCTGGAATGGGACCCCAGATGACCTCGGTTCCTGTTTTCAGAAGTCAGGTGTAGTATTGGCTTATTGCATTCCTCATATAGGGAGTATCAGGGCCTCAATTTCTACTTTCCAGTCTCTGGAAACTCCTGAGTGTTCATACACAGATTATTTCATACTGACAAGTTATAGCAGGACTGACTGGTTGCATGCTGGGGACAAGATTCAGCAAACAGCTTCATCCCATATGATTTAAGACAGTGATACTCTCTTCCATGTTACTGAAAAACATTTTGTCAGTATGTGGGTTATCATCTCTGGGTTGTGAGTGCTACTTTTCCCCTTTACACTTTGGCCTACATCAACAACCTCTACTATTTTTCACTTGCATCTTTGCCAGAATAATAACTGGAAAGTGCTACAGCATCAGTCTGGGGGCATTTGAAAAATTTCCAAGTGTTTGAGCCACTTTTGCTGATACTCTTACCACTGAATCTCTAATACCCATAGGTATGTCTATTTTCCTCAGTGATACAATCAACTATGCCACTTTGTCCTCCTGTCCCTCTGCACTGCAGTGCTGCAGTGAGCTGACACAAAGTACAAGTGTTAAGATTTGCAGAGCTGCCTTGATGGGAAGCGCTGAAGTGTAGACTTGTGCTTCAGTAAATGTGTGGCACATGGCTGGAGCAGACACACAGCCCAGAGGCAATTCAAACAAACGCAAGCCAAATGTGGAGGCCAGAGATGCCCATAACTCTGCATTTCAATCCACAGAAGCTTTGCAAATGCAAAATTAAGTCTCTGAACATATGATCACTGGAGATTTTTCTGAGTTTGTACTTCTAATGTTCAAGACCAAGTAGCTGGCGTAACAAGTATAAAAGCCACTGTCCAAGTTGCTTTTGGAATTAATTGGTGCTGTTTCAGTTCAGATAACACTTACTCATTCAAAATTTATGTTGCATCTGTCACTTTTATTTGGAACTTTATTTTAGATTAGAGGTTCTTATGTTCACATGATTTTTAACTTCTGTAATTTTTCCTTTTACTTTTTGGAGGAACCTGTTTTAAAAAAAATTATGAATGTAGAGAAACTGACATTATTCCTCAGGAAATAATTAAATTATATATGTCACCATGTACAGACAAATGTACTGCCCACCTTTTTTTATTTATTTAAATGTTATTTACATCTTGCTTGTTTCAATCATGTGATGGCAATCATCTGTAAAAAAAGGTTTGGCACTAATTCACTATAAAGGTGTTCTCGATCAATAGAACTTCTTTAATTCTTTTCTCTGTAGACTTCTGTTCACACTTAGTTTATGACTTCAGTGTAGAAATTCACTGTGGGTTTTTTTTTCACTCACTTCATTCAGGTAATATATAATTCTATTTCACTTCATCTGATCTTGACTTCAGTATATCTGTCTATGCAGGGAGTAGATGTCACAGCTGCTTCTGTCAGTATTTCCTTTTTGCAGGTGAAACAACATGGTTGCTATCCCAGATGAGTTGATGGCCCTGCAGTGCCAAGACACTGGATTTGATAGTCATTGACTAATTGGATAGTCATGTAAATAATTGATTTTCTTTGTTCCATAGCTGAGCCTCTCTTCCAAAAATCATTTTGAAAGCAAAAACTAGAGTAGTTATCTGTTAAATTTAAACCATCATGCTATTTGGATAAATAAAGTGGTCTTTACATGAAACTGTGAAACATTATGATGAGTTTTGTGGACACCGTGATGCAGGAAAGCTGCTGGCTAACAGAAGAAATATGCTCAAGCAAAGGGCAGACAGGGTAAACAGACCCAAATAATGACTAATGAGTTGCATATTTGTATTTGAAGTGTCACTTTCAAAACGTCCTCACAGTTAAAAATTAAGATAATTTTGTATTATCTATTTAGTTCTTACATGTGAAACATATCCCCACAATTTAGATCTCTAAAACACTGAGACAGAAACAAATATAGTTGTAGTTGGATATATGATTTTCTTTCATTTTAGTTGTACACAATTTAAAGGGCTTTTTCATTTGCTCATTGTCTACAAAGTTTTATCTCCTGGGAAGAAATTTTTTGGGCATGGTTTACATAATTAATTTTTGGGGGAAAAAAGTAATGAGCAAAATAGAGAATAAAACATATGGCTTCTTTAGGAATACAGTGTACGTTCAGAGAAAATTCTGTAGGAAGGTGGATTGCATGAATAGATCCTTAATATCCAAGACAGATGATGTATACTGAAAGAAATGCATCTTTGCTGGGTTTAACACTGCTTCATTCACTGCATACTGACTGAATAATGTATGATTGTGGTATTAAACCTGTGGGAAGAAAGTATGTTTTCACACCTGAAAGGCTGCATCTGAATGCAAATGTCCCACAGGAAAAAATATTGATTAACTTTAGCCTTTCAGACTGAAGGAATTAGTTACATAACTTGAAAGTGTAATATATATATTACGTTTAGTTTAGGCTGTTTCCTTACAGTTTACTCTAAAATGTAGATAGGATATGATGAAAAAATACTCTTTCAAGAAATGTTCACAAAATCAAAGAATGTTTGAGATGGGAAAGGAGGTTATCTGGTCCAACACCCTTCATCAAGCAGGGTCACCTAGAACCTGTTGCCCAGGATCACGTCAAGATGGCTTTTGAATATCCCCAAGGATGGACACTCCACCTCTCTGGACAACTTGTGCCCGTGCTTGGTCAGCCTCATAGCAAAAAAAAAGTGTTTCCTGGTGTTCAGAAGGAACCTCCTGTGTCTCATTTGTGCTCATTGCCTCTTGTCCTGTCCCCATGCACCACTTTCAGACCCTCACTCTCTTCTTTGCACCTTCCCTTCAGGTATCTATAACATTCTCCCTGAGCCTTCTCATCTCTAGGCTGAAAAATCTCAGCTCTCCGTCTTTCCTTGAATGAGAGACGTTCTGGTCCCTTCATCATCATCTTGGCCCTTCACTGGACTCGCTCCAGTAGATCCATATTCATCTATCTATTTTATCCATTTTTATCTATCTCTATATCTATCTAATTTTGTCATTTTATTCAGGATATGTTTCTTCCATGTTGCAGAAGGTTGCAATGAACTCTTGTATCTATTTTTTTTTTACATTCACATACAGAAAGCAAGCTGTAACTAGAAGATATTGTTCTGGTGCTCCTATATTGATAGTTCTGACATGTTTTTTCTGCTTCTCTGTCAACTTCAGTGCCACAGTTTGTGTATTGTTATGTGTGAGCACAGGGTTTGCCAACAGATGGGAAGCTGAAACTACCCTTGTATTCTTCTCTCAAACATACCAGTGTGATCCTAGACTAATATGGGCTCTGTGGGACTACAGCAGACTTTTTATGTTAGATAGAATTTGGTATAAATTTTAATTAGCTGTATATTTACCTTATACAAGACTCCACAGTGTTTTAATTGTAATTTCCTGTATTAAAAAATCCTCACACACAACATTCAAAGATTATAACATTTATATATGGACATGTTTTACAAGTGATTTTGACAAATCAAAATCAATCCATCAGCCTATTTCACTAAAAATTTTGCTCTAAAAATACTAATATGTATCTCTACAAATACAAAAATTTATAGGAATGAATAAGATGAATCTTACAGGAAAGTAAGTTGTTATTTTTAAGGGATCAAGGCAGCATCAGTAAATATTTTTCCAAAATAAAATATAAAAGATGGAGTTGTTATAGGATCTGGCAAGCAAATATGCTTATAGTTTTGGTTAGCAGACTATTCTCTGCTCCTGCTATCATTTCCAAAAGTTTTTGCTCCTAGCAAAAGGATTATGAGACTGCTGTCCATTCACCACATAAATGATCATAATTTTGAGTAAGAAATGAACATGTGCCACATGATGAAGTTTGTCCTTCCTAGATATCTTTATCAGAGCATGCACATGGATTCCTCCTCCCTTCCCTCTGTTGAAACCAGCTACAGTTTTGGCAGGGAAATGATACACTGCATTCAATGAATGCATCCCACACCCTGTGCATTATCTGAAACAGCTCTGTCAGGCCTGCAGTTTATCATTCTCACATGGCATGACTCCCGTAAAATAACAGCTGCCGACTCTCCCTTTCTTTTCTTCTCACTCTGCTACAATGGCACATTCTTTGTGTGGCTTTCTCTTGACCTTGGACCATGTTTAAGGTGTAGGATACATGCAAGGCATTGGAAGACAATACATGTCTGATCATGGTTCTGAACTTCTCCCACCCACAGACAGTCCATTCACCAGGCAGATTCTGTATGGGTGGAAGAAGAGCTGGCAGTACACTAAGGCACAGCTGGTGTGCCTGGCTATCCTTCAGGAAAAAAAGCCAGGACACTGGATTCTTTCTGTGTGACAGACTCTGGGTCAGTAAGGATCAGGACAATTGTGTGATCAGGTAAAGAACCTTCTATAAAGGTTCCCTAGGACTTTGGATTAAGCAGTGTCTTACATGCCTGGCACCTGCAGATCCAGGCACATAGCACTGGAGGAATATCCCACATTTGAGAATCTGGGCAGGACACTGCCTCTAAGCCTATACTTCTAGCATCACTCAGCATGCCTTCAAATGTTCTACAGCTGCCCTGCCAGACCAAAAGATGCAAGTATTCTCCAAGTCTCATGCGTATCTTCTGGTATTGTATTTTGGGTCTGCTAGAACACTTCAGATGACCATGGGCACATGTGTTTCTTAATTGTGTTTCTGCCCTTGGGCTCTCCTGATGCTCAGATGCTTACAGAGAGCAGATCCACATTCGTGATAATGGAGGCATAGACACTTCACAGGTCAACACCTACTTTTGAGACACCTGAAGTTACGCCTGAACTTGGAACTGAATATTGTTGTATGAATCCTATTATAATATCTGTGAAGAACATGTGTAATTTTGTAATAATTATGTAATTTTGAGTAGCTGACTTTGGAAACAGTTCAGTTGAATCAAGTACTTTTCACATTGCAAGGAATTTGGTTCATTTTTGCCCTATATTCAGCTTGACCCTGGGTTTGCCAGGCCTATTAGTATTATATGAACATCGCAGTTGAAACTTTTTTGTTAGTTACTCAGTATTCTTTGAAAAGTCAGCTTTCTTGGATGATGGCCTTACTAAGTAAAACTAATAACCTACTGGGAAGTTGTAAACATATCACTTTTTTCAGACGGAAGAAACTGTGCAGTAAGGCTCAGACATTATGGAACAATGCTTTTTGCTTGCATTGACCATTTGTAAGTGTATCAAGCTATGATTACCACCTTGGAAGGAAAGTTTTGATTTTTATCAATCCTAACTAGCTGAGCAGAATTTGAATAATCACAATAATTATTCCTTCATTTAACTACCTTTAGGAACTACAAAGTATGATTATCTTATTTCATATAGGGGTCTAATCTTAAGAAATCATTGATTAAAATATATAATACCACTACAATAACAAAAATAAACCTTCATTTAGAATCAATTTTTTAACCTGTCACTAGTATTTTACTTGCTTCTTTTTTTCTGCAAATGTCAGTTTCTTCAGTACAAGATCAATAAAAGCTTAGCTTGCAAAAATAAATTTTATAATTTTTGTTTTGATCCTGTCTACATTCGTCCCCAAGACTTTCTTCAAAATCATAAAATAGTGAACCTCTAATGTTCCCTGATTTCATCTCCCCTTTCCTGTCTAGATCCATGTTTCTGAGAGACCAGGAAAACACACCATTATTTTGTAGTAATGTATCCCATCTAGGGCATGCTCCCCTCCATTTCACCTGAAAGGAGATCTTCCTAGGGCAACTTCAGTGGATTTACCACAGCTTTGAAGTTCAAAATATAGAAAACATTAAGTCCAGCACAGAAAGAGGGAAGTCAACAGGCATCTAACCCATAACTTAAGAAAAACATGTAGGAATAAACTTTGCAGAGTAATGTTTCAGTAATTTGATAGTTTATTGTTTCCTGATTACTGCTGGGCATCCTTTCCAACAGGATAACACTTGAATTTAGATGAAAGAAGTTGGACAGCTCTAGTTTTCACATGTAGAGTGCTGGGGAAAAAAACCCAAGAGCACACAACAGCTGTAAAGGACGTCTGTGGTTACTGGGTGCTCTTTCCAATGCCCAAATGTCCTTTCTGGGGCATCTGCTACTAATGGTCAAAACCAGTCATCAGGCTTACAAGTTGCGTGATCCATCCGATTCCAGGAGTGAGGTTTTTATCTGTTCAATTTGTTTAGCGGGCTTTTTACTCAGTGAACATATTTAAAAGTCTACACTTGTGGTAATATTACTTATATATGGCACAAACAGCTCATGCAACCACCAGATCTGTCATTTGTCATTCTCTGCTTGAATTGCTTTGAGATTTGTAGCCTGC
This sequence comes from Eulacestoma nigropectus, assembly GCA_013397775.1. NCBI lineage: Eukaryota > Metazoa > Chordata > Aves > Passeriformes > Eulacestoma > Eulacestoma nigropectus. Next base: position 217,548 of record VZTE01003314.1, on the reverse strand, counting down.
GCTGTACCTTTTTTTATTGTTTCGCTTCTGAGATTATGTTGAATATCTTTCTGACCACTACCATTTAATAAAAATAACACATAAAAGAGCTATCTTAGTAAAGAACAAACAGCTTCAGTGTTAGGTAGCTCTTTTTCTCAAATGAACTTGTATGTGATACAATTACTTTTAGACAGTTTTTCCTAAATATTATGAAATGATCTGAAATAATTACAAAATCAGTGATGGCAATCCAGTGGCATTTTAAAGTTATGGAATTGCTTTTTAAATGGATGTTCAATGTAGTATCTTTGTTCCTACAGGCTGTAAGCACTGAGCTGAAACTAATGACAGTCAGTTACCAATGGCTTTACCTGACAAGTGAAGATTTACTTAACAGTGTAATAGAATTGGAGCCAGAGATATTTATCATTTTATCTTTCCCTTTGCAATCAGCAATGGGTTTTCTTTAGTCTAGAAGATAGTATGTTCAAAGAGGGTAGATAACAGACTTATTTTCAGTTTTGCCAATAACTTCTGCTTGGTAAGTCACTTAACCTCTGTGTCTGAGTCTCACTAGCTGTTAAACAAAGATAATGATATTTTTTTCTTTTGTAAATGACCCTTCTGGGCATACGACAGAGCAAAATAGCACTCCCATAAACATGGGTACAAGGTGTAAAAACTACAGAAAACAAAGCAGTTTTGGGAATAAATCCAAATGGATGACATAGGCATAAATGCACATAAGCACACGGCAAATGCAACTAACCATTTCTTGGAGAAAAATTAGTGTGATGTAGGTTTATTAGAACTATTTGAACAGTGTGTGTAGTTATGGGAGGAAAAATTAGAGTTCACTGAAGGCTTAAGGCATTTGGGCTGCTGACTAGGGTAGCAATATGCAGAGAGTAGTGGACTGCCTGTTCTTCAGATAGGGATCGGAAGAGCTGGTCCGTCTCCATCTGCTACCTTCACATGCTGCACCCCTGCTAAGGGAGGGGTTGAAAAGTATGGAAAGGGACGGCTCCTCCCTCAGCAATAACTTGGGATAGCCACCCCCATATGGGTAAAGTCATTCCCTCCAGTGTATTCCACAGCCTTTGGCATGGCTCTTGGCATAGCAGGGTGATATAAGTGGTAGATAAAAATTGGTAGAAGGAAGTGGCTGCATGAGAAAGGAAACAGCCAGAAAGATGAAGTCAGTGAAGCAGGGGAGGAAAGGGAATCCTGTGGGGGTTGTTCTTGACTCTCCTTTTCCTGCTTTCCTTAATTTCTTCTGTTTACTCCCATATCACTTAATCTGCTACTGTGAGATTTTGCTGACTAGCTGAAAAGCCTTGAGACATCTCCAGGGTAGTTTAAGTTGGGATTAGTAATTAGTATGTAGAAATTTAAAAAAATAAATTTTATAAAACCAGGTAATGGAACAGAAAAATTGAGGATTATATTGTCCCTTAGGAACAGAATATATACTGCTGTTTTCTCAGTAGTAACTTCTTCTTTACAAATCTTAGTCAGACTTTGGAGTATTTTGCATTACTCATTGTAGTTGTGTGAGGAATAATGAACAGTAATTCACATTGTTTTATGTGTTGCACATTGATGAGTTTCAACAGGAATTTTATTATTTAAGTTAGATCGGAGAGCATCTGCACAGTTCCCATCTGTGCTCTGAGTGAATGACTTGCCAGCTGGGTTAGCTACATTTATGGTGAAAGGTGGAGCCTGCCCTCAAGGACTATTTGAATTTCACTAGATGAAGTAATACTAGCACATATGTAAGAGAAACAGAAAATATATTAACATCAGAGCTGAATATCCTTTTTCTCCAGTCTGTCAGAGCTTGCCAGCTGAAATGAATTACCTCAATTGATTTTAAGAACAGTGATGGTTAGCGATTACCTGGTCTGCCCTCCTGAATAACATAGCCTATAGAATCTCCTCACAGTGATTTCTGCCTCAGGCTCTTAACTTCTATTTGTGCTACATACACAACATCAGGAAAAACAAAATGCCTCCCAAACACTGTCCCCTCACTTCAAAGTTACTGGTGGGGGATTTCCCATAAATTCAACAAGAAGCTACAGTGTGGTAATAGTGACTCACTAGGTGGCACTCTTACTTCTGAATCCATACTAAATCAAATCCCAGGCATCTATTTTAAGGTTTTTTAAGGCTTTTGTATTAAGTAAAACACTGGGTTCGGGGGAAGATATTATTCATAGTCTTCAAATTCCTCAGTGCTTATAATTTCAAAGTATTATTTAGAAGAACTCAGTAATCTGGAAGTCCATTATCCTTTCACTCTTACATCTTTTTTTGCCACATTCTGTAGCTTTTTTCAAACCTTTAATAATTTCCAATGAGTTTAAAGTGTAGAACTCAGATTAAATTAGGCACATTTGGGTTGGGTAGTAGGCTTAAAAGAAAGGAATCTTGATTACCAAATGTTGTGTAACCTGTCTTTGAATGGAAGCACTTTGCATGTGGGAAGTCAGGCCTAATTGCTAAAATGAATTAGATATGACCTAGATAATTGCTTACTGTTCTCTTCCAGAGTAGGGGACCCGTGGGCTGTAGCAGTTGGCTTCTCTCTTACTGAGTGGGTTAAAACCTCTGCTTGGCCAAAGTCGCAATCAAGGACTTCAGTTTGGACCAAGTGTACACTGTCCATCTGAAGCAGACTGCAACACCTAAAGTGGAGGGATAATTCCTGTTTTTAGTGAACCCTGCAGGGAAACTGAAGTGTGGTGAAAATATTGCAAAATGATAATGTCCTCTGGGAGCATGTGCATTCAAGTGACATCTGTATACAAAAATCTTACCGAGGTTTAGTTTGTATGAAAGCAAGCTGATTGGTTCTCAGTTTGTAACTTAAGTCTGTAAAACACTTTAGCAAATCTAAGGTATGAAAAATACTGCAATTCCAACTTTGTAAGGAGCTGACTATATTAAACAGGGCATTCCAGTAGTATCATTAGCATTATTTGCAAAACTGAGCACAAAAAGAGATAGGCTTTTTCTCCTCTCCTGTTACTAATACTAGTTTTTAAATTTGCAGTGTACCAGCATTTCTTACGGAACTACTTAAATGTACATGTACAAGGTTGCACTTGTGATTTTATTGTTATATAGATTATTGTGAAACTGTCTTAGGGCCATGCAAGCATATAAGAAAAGAAATAGGTAAGTCTGTGTACTTCCATTTTGGCTGACTGAGAGTACATCCACATGAGCAAATAGTGCAATTGTAAAAGATCAGAAAGAAAACCAGATAAAGATAAGGACCCAATGCCCACATCATACTCATCTGCAGGCTGTTGTGTTACTTCAGACTATCTCTGTACTGCACTGAACACCAGCTCCTGGTTTGAATGCACTGTGCCTTTCACTTTGGGGCACAGCTTCTCTTTCAGTTTCACCTGAAAGCAATACAATTTCTATGCTCCAAGACTTCTCCACGATATGAATGTAAGTAAGGATGATCAGAAATTGGCAATAAAACACACTCATGTTCTGAACTAAAATACTGATGCAAGAGCACCCAAGAGCATCCTGGGTATCTTCATTTTTAGTCCATTGGTAGTATCCACAGGACAGAACTGTGGGCTAATGGAAGAGTAGGTAACCAATATCTTTAGACTGACCTGAGTTGGTTTTTTTTTTCCTGGAAAAATCCTTTTCAGCAGGAATAATCTGGTTGTCTGAAGTTTAGTAGATTTGTTTTCCATTTTTCAATAATTTACCTTAAAAGAAAACTTTTGATGATGAAGCCACACCTTATGATTCCAGTGCTTAAAAATATTGTTTTCCATTAGAGGGTAATGTTGCATCATTTTCCTTAAGTTATAGTTGGTAATGAAATTCCAGACCACACTGTGTTTTCTATTTTGACATATATGTCTTTATAAATATAAATAGTTGCATATTCCCAATGACTGGCATTAGCTTCCTGTGTTTTTGCTGCCAGTTTTTTGCTTAATAAATGTCGATAGGTGACAACCATGTTTTGTAGATGTGCTTGTGCATTACAGTGATTTAGTTGTTAGATATATTTGTTTGATCTGAACCTACAGCGTGGCAGGACAGGAGCTTTGTTATAACAAGCCTGGTGCTGCAGGGATTCAAGTTGACAGATACAACTCAATACCACATACCCTGAGTCTTCCTAGAAACCTCTAAAACTTGTAACTGCTCATTTATAGCCCGTGAATTATATTGATGTTGACACATTGAATATATAATTTTTCTTTTGCCAAAAAAATAGGTTTGCTACAGTACACTTGAGCAGAATTGCAGTATCTTCTGGCAAAGCCATCTAAGAGTAGCCAAACCACTAATACAGGAGAATTAAGATGGTTTTCCAGTGAGAGCAACTGAATAAATACAACCCCTCCTTGACAGATACACCACCTCATTTATAGATAAGCTGCTATTATTGGCCTGTGCCTTTATTTCTTCTTTCCTTAAAAGTAACTAATGGAACCCACTGATACACTGAAGAAGAACTTACTTTTTCTTTTTTTTTGGGGTCAAGTTTTGTGCAGCTTTAGTTTTCTCTTTTCCTTTATTAGAGAGTGTGTTAAAGGTCTGACTTGGGTGCTACTTTACTGCAAAGCTTGTGCACTTTTAATCTTTTTTGGTGTAAAAACTGTGATGTTCTGTTAATAGAATGATAATGAAAAGCTTGCAGGATAGAGAACTATTTTATGCAAATTTTTTGCCTGTTTCATCTATTGTCACCTTCAGTTCATAGATTCTTGTGGATAATTTTGCCCCAATGAGGTTGGGACCTCATAGTCTGCCTTCTTCAATTTTTCCTTTCAACAAGATCTTTTCATAACAAAATTCTGATTAAAAGAAGAAAAAAAAAATCATGAAGACAGGAACCTGTATAATGAAACAAAAACATTCAGCTGGTATCATTTAAGCCATTTCATTGGACTACTGAAACTAAATGAAACCTTCTTTCTTCTGTGCTTTATGCTTGCCTTCAAAACAATATTAGATGAAACTCTCCCTGGCAGCCATTGTTTTATTCTATCGCAGAGTTCCTTGCATAACTAGGCCATAGGGATGTCTCTAGTGAATGCTACTAGGATAGTAGGTCTTGAACTCAAAGAAACTCTAGGAATTGTAAATTAGGTTTCACACGTATGAGACACTAAAATGAGAACCTGTTCAGAGCTTTGAACAAGATTTTATCTTGTGCATTTTGACTCCTTGGGCTCACCAGTGAGTTTTAAATGCAGCACGGGCTCAGACTAGTTCCCTGCTTGCAGTGGTGTTCCACATATTGGCTCAACCTGAGTTTCATAATTGTCTTTTTTCCCTCAGTAACCTATTAGGGAGTAACAATATTCATGTGCCAAAGTGAAATCCCCCCAGAAAATTATTCTGACCTTCATATTATCTCCCTCATCCTCTTATAGTGCTTTGATCAGTGGCCAAATAAGTAATGTTGACAAGTTGATCTTTCAGTTATTATCAATGCACATCTGAGTTAACAACCCATTAAGCAATTCACACATCCCAGAGCCCTGAGTGCTAACTCATGCAGATGTTACAACTGTCCATGTTCTGACCTTGTTTTATCTGCAAGGATTACAGAGGCGTGCTTGTTCTAATGAAAGTTTATAATACTGAAGAACATAATAATAGTACCAGGAAGCAAAAGAAACATATCTCACTTAATTAAAGTATTTGCTATTAGTAACTAGTTCCTTTTTTAAGTGGATCTCAAACTGTCCCTTGAGACATTCTACTGTGAAAAAAAAATTCCTTCTTTATGAGGACTGCTTTAAGCCATATTTTGAACTCAGCTGGGGAAAAAGAGAAGAATTATCCAAGAATGATAATGAACCATGGTAATTGAGATGTCATTTGTGCAAGGATTTATTAGAAATAAAGAACTAAGCAGAGATAATTATTATATTACATCATTGTGTAAGACTGTGATTTGCTTGTAAGTGTTTTGTGCAGGTCTGCTAAAAACAGTGATCACTTTGTGTCAGAAGTAAGGCCAGTCGTGCTCACCTGTCTTGTCTCCAGCAGTGGTCAACAGTGGCTGTTTGCATCAAGGGGAGAAGAGGGAAAGCAAAGCTGATCCTTTCCTTTCCCATTGTCCAGCAATTTCTGCCACTGGAAAGGATTGGTAGATATTTAAGGCCTCTGGTGGCTCCTTCAAGAACTTGTCCAGCCCAGGTGTAACCCCCATGACAACAGCATTTTCAGCATACTATGACATAGATCCTGCATATTATACTGTACTGGTTTTGGGAGGAATAGAGTTCATTTTCTTAGTAGGAGATCATATGCTGCTCTATTTTGGATTTGTCACCAAAACAGTGTTGATCAGCATCAAGGCATTTTCTACTTCTCACACTGCCTCATCAGTGAGTAGAGTGGGAGTGGACAGGAGGTTAGGAGGGGACATAGCCAGGGTAGCTGACCCCCAAATGACCAAAGGAATATCCCATACCATATGGTCGTGTGCTTAGCAATAAATGCTGTGAGGAGAAAGAAAGAGGAAGTGGGGATATTTGGAGTTATGGCATTTGTCTTTCCAAGTAACTGCTACATGTGATGAAACCCTAGAAATGGCTGAACACCTGCCTGCCTGCCCATGGGAAATAGGGAATCAATTCTTCATCTTTGTTTATGCACAGTCCTTTTATTTATTAATCTGTATTTATGTCAACCCATGAGTCCTCTCACTTTTACCCTTCTGATTCTCTTTCTCATCCCAGTGTGGAGATGTGAGGGAGCAGCTGTGTGGTGCTTAGCTGCCTGCTGGGGTTTAACCATGACATATACGATATAACTATACACTGAGTGAAGAAACACTGCTTTTTGATCTGCCGTAGCCTACTGTCTGATGGAGTCATTTGTTGCCCCCTAGTTCTTAAATGGGAAGAAAGAGTGAGCAATTGATTAAAATGCTTGTCTTTTTTGGAGGCCGAGTACTTATAAGACTTTATGGGAGACTTTGTAGGATCATCCTTGGATCATCCCTGTTCCCTTGAAGCTTTTGCAGATCTACTGAATCCATTTGGCTATGAGGTATTTCCACACAACATTACAGATATGGGTACCCTGTGAAGTTGGTAATGGCATAACGTTATATTCTCTCTCTTCTTCTCAACGTTCTCAACCCTTTCTCCAATGAAACTCACTCAACAGACAGAGCAGTGTCTGAAGTCCTAATGCAGGCCATACTCAGGACACTGGAACTGAAGACTGGAAGGGATGTCTGCTTGGGTGCTTGAGTCTAAGATGTTGCTTGAGTAATCAATTATGCAGATTCATAAAATTATACAGATCATCTGTTTTACATGATGCTATCCTGCCAAGGCCATGTAATCCTGTCCAGCAATATTTAATAAACATACGGCTGAAAATAAAACCAAAAATCCATAATCCAATCCATGTGGTGCCATTGAAAGAAAAACAGAAAAGAATAAAACTGGTACATCCTACCACAACGTGTTTTAAGAAGGGTTATGGGTGACCCTAGTCAAGCTGAACCAACCTATAAACATAATTAGTCAACTAATTAGCTTAATTTTCTGTTTCTTGTAATTCCAATTTTGTCACACAATCATTTCTATATGCCACCCAAGCACAATTCTAAAGCATTTTAGCTTCATTTCTCATGCTATCTATCTTGGAAGCTGCCCTAGAAATTAATTTCTTAGTGGCCAGAAGCTTTATTCCAATTTTCTGTCATAGATATGTTTTCTGCTAATCATTGCTTCTTAAACTTAATTTAATCTGGGAGACATTTAATTATTTTTTTTTAATATAGTTAGCTGTACCTATGGTGAAAATTTACCTCAGACAATTTAAAATGTTAAAAATACTCTATATGTTTTCTCCATTTCAGATTGTTTTTCTGGTTGGGTAAGTATTTTAACAATTTGGTTAGCTGTGAAGCTGCAAGTTTAAGCACTTTAATAGGAGCATACTAAGGGAAAATATAGCTTTTTTTGTACATACAGATAATGGAAAATGTGTTTTATAGAAATATTCCCAAATCCAAAACAATTTGGCCAAATGCTAAGACCAAATATGTGGAAAATCCACTGCTAAAAGACTTTCAGAAAATTGAGTAAGAGGAGAACGTTGGTTTAGACATCTTAAATTAACTATTAATTACTGACAAAGTTTATAATATGGATAATACTACAACTTTCCTATTCAAAATTTTTGTGGTTTTGATAGCTATGATTTCTTTAACAAAAAAAAAAAATGGTTTTGAATCAACAGGATGCTTAAAAAAAGTCTAAATTGCAAACACTTGCAGAAGACTAATGAATGCACTGGAGAAACAAAAAGATTGGTCTGAATATTTTACAAGCTTACGTTGTGAAATTCTTTGATCAAAGACTTTCAAATATGTCGTAGCATTAAGTCAAAGTTTCTCAAGTGTTATGGGAATCTAAGGAATTTCTATTGTTTTCAAAGGATAATTTTTGCAGGCTATGCTTTGAAGTGAGGAAAACACAATGAGGCTTATAAGTAGGTAATCTGTAGAAAACACACCAGTTATAAAATCACATAAAGCCACTTTTGTTCATTGATAAGCATGTGAATATAGGATTTTACACTGAAATGAGTATTTGTGTATTAAAATATATGCAAAAAGTATCTAGCTTCACAGCCGTAATCAAGAAGTAAATGAGTGAAAATACGGTGCTTCAAAACAGAAATCAGTGTTCCTTTTCCTTGGGTAGATGACTGCTGGTAATGGCTGGTCCAGTGTCAATATATCCTGGTACAGCATCAAATTGAACTGACATAAGATCTGTTACTTCAGTACATAATAAAATTTAAAAACCTGTTCAGAGATTTTCAGGTTTCTTTTCAGTATAACCAATAATTTTGGTTTCAGCTTGCCAGAGTATGCTGTATTCCAAATCTCACTCTTAAGTATATAATATTGAAGTCACTGTACAAATAATTTGTTCACTTTCCAGATGGTACTAGATAATGCAGCTAGATATGAACTACAGTAGTAGGTGTACACAGATAAGTAAAGTCTAACACAGATTTATTCTAAGATAAATATAATGAATTGTTGCAGAACTGTTGTGATTAATGTACTGTAACTTTTTCTGTTACTTACAGGAAGTTAGCTATTGCTTGGACTTCACCTAAATTTCAGTTTGTTATATGATAGTGTCTGATAAGTTAGGAATAAAGTTTGCTATATGGGAGTGAATTTAACTACATGTACGCTGAAACACAGAATTGAATGCATTACTGTAAATCTGTTAGTGTAATCCCATTTCACTGGTTACCATGCAAAATAAAAAGAGGGTACTACTGTTAAGTTAAAATGCCTGATCTGTTTTTCAGAAAAAAATTCCTTTTTCTTCTTGGAGTAAAAAAAGAAACTCCACAGAACAGGATGTCCCTAATTTGCTAAGATAAGTTATAAAAAATAAGGTGTGATAGATCCATATCAGGAATTGGATTCGAGCTTCCAAAGAGAGGCATTTGCAATATGTGTCCCACTTGACCAGATAATGTTAATGGTAAACTGATGCTTTGAGAAAAGATAGCTTTGAATCTTTTAGTGAGAAAAGGTTCAGCGTGTTCCTTATTTCTGCTGAAATAAGTCCTTCACTACATTATAGCTTTAACAAGAAAGAATAAAATATTTATGTTTTGTGCTTTCCTGCATTTTTACCTCTGTGCTATTTGGAGCTCTTCTTCCTAAACACTACCCCTCTCCTATTCCTAAAGTATCCCACCCAGGTCTACCTTATTTTTGGTTTGAGAACTGAGCAATTGGAATCAATTTTCTTGCATGACCTAAGCAACACATGGACTGTCTAGAAGAAGTGAGAGATGTACGCGTCTCTGCCAAAAAATGTTCCCCAGAAGCCCTGCCCCTACTGGCCCTCACATGATCTGCTATAAAAAAGTCCCTCCCCTCTTTCACTGATGTGTGTTCTTTATGCCATGTCCTTCTGCCTGGGTGTCTCCATTTTCTATGACCTCACAGCCCACTTTTTGGCACAATGACCTATGATTGGTAGGATGAGCTGCTCCATCCTGTTCACCCAGAGGTACCTCACAACAGGCCCCTTCCCACTCCATACATGGGGCCACCATTGTGTTCAGCTGCCATTTTGTGGCAGAGAGCTGCCATTTTGTAAGACACTGTAACCCATAATGTGTGCATATGGCCTTGCCACTGGCTGATGGCTTTTTGTGACGGTGTGATGCCCCCTGTGATCTCAGGCAGTGCCAGGATCAGCCATCAGGACAAACTTCCTTGTCTGTCTGCACTGTAATGATGCTGCGTCATCACCATTCTCCTTTCACTAAATACACTGGGCTGCAATGTTCTTCCAGCTGATGTTTTATGGCAGAGAGCTGCCATTTCTGGAAAGGTCATGACCTGTCACTGGCTGCCTATCTGGACCACAAATGCCTATAGAGAGAAAAATACACATTTATAAATATTTTTTTATTTCTCTAGAGAAGTTTAAATATAAAAGAGTGTAGATATGTGCATAAAGATAGGTATTATTTATTTAGACTTGCACTACATGTGTGTATATATACTATATATACATATGCATGAAGTTACATACATTAAAACATATGTACCTGTAAATGTAGGTATATAATGTACAAAAACTACTTTAAGAATAGCAAATGAAATTAATAAGTAAAATCTTCATGTGAATGGAAAGAAAATATATAAAAGGTCTAAAGCAGGTGTGACACATCTCATTTTACGAGGCTGGTGAACAAGCTCTGACATGTTGGGATGGGGGAAAGTTCATGAGAGAGGTGGGGGGTGGCACCAGAAGGGTGGATGGCCACAAGCACTTTGGCACACACCAAAAGCTATGGAGCCGTAGTCCAGCACGGAATCCCTGCGCAACCCCTGTCACATGCAAAGCAGAGACGTGCAGTAAACTGGTCCAAGAGGTCCTGCATCCAGCCCCAGACCACTGCTAGGATGGCCATGCAATAGGGTGGGCTTTGGGGCTTTGCATCTTGTTGTAAGATACAAGAAACACCTCCTGGGAAAATGGAAATTCTCAGCTTCAGAAGAGAATGTATATGAGGACAATAAGGAAAAACTGAAAAATGATTCCTGAAATTCCCAAATTAACTAGGAAATAAATAGACAGTGTGTCTGTGAATCAGAAACTGGTATTTTGAGGTAAGTTTCACACAGAGAAGGCATGTAGTGGTAGTGGGGTGAGCTCCCTTTCCCCATGGCTGTGGGGAGTTCACACCTACCTGTAGGATCATTACAGAGTGCAGGTTGGTACTATACGTGTTTCCTTATCTTTATGAAAATTAACTTCTACAGAGTTTCAAAAACTTCAGCTACGTGACTGAGGTATACCACAGTCTATCACCTTCCTGTCTGGGCCTAAGGCAATCAAAGGAAGGAGAATGGACGCAGAAGAGACAGCAGTCTTTGAGGAAAAAAAGGGAAAAAGTTGGAGAAGCCTGACAAGAAACCAACTGTCTCCACACCCTCTTTGTGCATGACTTAAACTTCTGGTTCAGTGTTTCTTTTCTTACATGTATGTACTAGCTGCTGTTTGGTAAACGTCTGGCCACTACTACTGTTAAAAGTTAACTATGCCCCTGGGAAGGTAGGAGGCTTTGGGGGCATAAATCCTCTGTTAGAAGCTGCTAAAAGCCAAACAGAAATAGACTGAACAGAAGCCAACTGGAAACTTGAATGCTTACAGCTTACACAAGGCTGCAAAAAAGCACTTTGAAAGGGAAAAGGATTAGAGGTGAATAAAACATTGAGTTCTTCTTGTAAATATTGATATTTTTCATATATTTAGAACTACTGAAACTGTGTGCTTAAATAATACGATTATTTTTCCCTTTGTTTCTTCACATTTTATGATCACATAAAAATGTCACTGTTTACATCTCTACATATTACCAGTGAATATTTTTATCATTTTATAAGATTTATTTGAGGTGATTTTGTTCTGGAAGACTGATGGTAAAACCCAAACATAATTATAACTTCACTATTCTGATGAAAATAGTTATTAGAACACATGGCTCTCCAGCACTGTGGGAAGATGACAGAGGATAGAAAGATAATGGTATGGAAATTATAGGGGGAAATACTGTTGCTACTTTCTGGATGGCACATGGTCAGCATATCCAACCTCTCACACACAATGGTATCTCAGGGGTCTAAATGGAGGGTGCAGCAGAGTGGAGACACTGCAGCCAGGCTCTGTCAAAACCCTTGCAGAGGAGGGAACTCAGTGGTACCTTCTAGCTGATAAGCCCCACAGCAGCTGAAAACCAAGGGAGATAAAGGAAAATGTCCTGTTCTTTCATCAGCAACTATGGTGAAATCACTCTCTTTGGACTGACGCATGTCTCCATCCCAAGGTTATCTCAGGTACTATTCTGAGATACCCACCCCCAAGGTGCAACCACCCCTCACTGAGTAAGAGGTATGACCAAAGTCCCTCAAGCTCCAACTAAACATAAAGAAATAGTATAAAAGTGAGTTTAAAATGGGTAGAAGTGAGAGGGAGGACTCTACTGTAACTTCTGGGATCAGTTGATGGGCTGGACCCGTCTTCTCTCCCACAGGGAGGTCTATTGGGTAAGAACCATTCTCTGTGCACGCTGATTATCTAGAACTAGCTTTTATTGAGGATTAGATCTTGTTAGTACATTGCTTTGAATCAATACATTGCTTTAAATATATTTTTGCAGTCTGATTCTATTATTGGTAATTTTCAAACCTTAACTTGTCACAATTTTATTAATAAAGAGTCCTATTCTGTAAACTGTTACTGTGAGTCCTTCAAAGGCACTGGCAGTCACCAGCAGTGGGCAGAGGTGTGGAGACCCAAGAGAGGGTTTCTCTGTTTGGTGTGTGACCCTGAACAGGTCAGTCAAACCGCCCTCAGATCTAGTGAGCTGCTCGGTGAAGGGTCCCCGTAATGGGACACTGACAGACTGGTCAGGTACAGGGGTCACGGCTTTCCTGGGGCACCAACAGACTTATCAGCACTAAAGGTTTGAGTAAATCTCCCCTTTTCACATGAAAAGCATGTACAGATTATTCTTTACTTTCATTCATACTCTTGATTTTGGAAGAAGTATAAATGAATAAATTTTCGAACTATTCAACACTTTAAACTTCCTATGTGAGATTTCAGTTGCTTTGCAACCTAATATTCAGTGCTTTTTTCTTCCTTAGTATTTTGTGTTCCAGGGCAAGTAATGAAGTACTAATTTCTTCCTCAGCAAACAAGGAAATCTTGTCTGGCAGAAGGGAAAACCGTGACCAAAAACAAGATGGAAATACATTCATTCTGTCACACTGGTGTGTCTGCCCAGCAACAATGTTTTCTTTTACCTGGGTTTCTGATTCAAAAGATTCTATTAAGATATAACAATTCTGAAAACTGGATTTTCCTTTTGCCTAACAAATATCTCTGCTATTAAGGTTTCCTCTAGGCTGTAAGGGTACAAGAGATATACTAGGGACTTTCAGAAGCCTATGGAACACCTTTTAACTACATATTTATTTTACCTTTGTATGGACTACAGTTTCTGGAATTGGATAACATTTCAGTATTGCTATGAAAGACAACAATCTTAACCAATACAAAAGCATGGAGAGATTGCTCTATCACTCTTTAGTGATTTAATTTAAGTATCTTTCAAGGCTTACAGTCTTACATTTTTACCATTTTTATGACCATACTAATGGTTTGGAAACAAATTTCCAAATTATCTTGTCTGATGTTTAAATATTTAAATAGTTTCTTTTTTTCCTATTACAAAATATTTTTTCTCCAGCTGAACAGTACTAACAGAATGTAAGACAAAAGATACAAACCTTGCATGAATTTTGAAGTTATGTTTCAATGTTTGCTGTGGTATGAGTGGTAGAGTCATGTGGAAAAAGAATTTTCCTTATTTATATGAATTAATTTAAAATGTCTGCCTGATTCTTGCAAAGCAGTTTTCCCTTTGACATCCTGAACTTCTGGTTAAAGGGATTTGTGAACTAAACTCTATGTTTACTCTCCGCCAGTGATTAATATGCTGCTAATCTGAGGAAAGAGCCAGCTGCCACTCCTAACTAGAAATGTTGCATATGGAACTTGGGTCAAGATCTTTATCTGAGTTCAAGTGACATCTCTCCTGAAACCAATAAAGGTCTGATGAGCCAGTAAGGCAGACCTTGACAAATATGTAGCAGGGCTGTCAGTGAAAAGGTATTATGACATCTCAAAGGAGGAATACTTAGAATATTATTTAAAAATTAAAGAAATACTTATCAGACTTGTTTCAGTCTGTTCTATCAATGGTAAACTTTTTTCCAAGTTGTCTTGCATAAAGAAGGATGACATAATATGGGTAACAGAAATGAATAAACTAAAGGAGAAGGCCTACCATAAAGCCTACCAGAATCAAATAAAATAGGGATAAAATATGACACTGGATCAGATTAGAATTTACAGACAAAACAACTGCATACAAAGAAGTGAACTGTTTTCTTCTTTTGAAATTCTGAGACAGGAAAGTGGAACATTTATTACAGCTAAAAAACTTCAGTGGGGAAAGAAAAAGTGGAAAATTTACTAAGGCCAAAATACTGAGGGGCAGTACTAGAAGCTTGGGAGCTTCAGAGGAAAGCTCGTGAATCTGAAAAGATACCTGTCATTTTATTGTGAGCAGTACCAAAGTGCTTATAATGTATTAGAAAACAGCACCAAGGAATCTCCTAGGCCTATAGAAAAAAATCATTGAAACATTTACATTATATGAACTGAGAGTGAATGTGAACAGGTGAGTGAAAATGCCCCTGGACCTGCTCCTCTACTGGCCATAAGGGAGATGTGGGGACTGTGAGACAACCACATAAAGGCACAATGGCTGTCACAGTTTAGAAATGGTTGCTCACAACCATAAACGGCTCAGAGCCATAAGCTGGTACCTGTGCATATAGGGAAGCGGCTTCCCATGCTGGCATACTCCTGGGTAAGTGGGAAGGGGCAGTTGGTCCTGCTGGACAAATTACATGAGACTCTGATCATGTGGGGTATGAGATTTTACACAGTAGAGACCCCCAAAGACAGAAATGAGTGGAGTTTCATGGGAGACTATGTAATTGGAAGAGGGTAAGGACTTCTGGGTCAAGGGCGGGGCCATGTAATAGTAAGAGGGGCAGGGCTTTCCCAGGAAGTTGGCTGTGTGACACCCATCACTGCATGTCTGGGAGCAGTCTTGCTCTTCTGAAGCTGCCCGTGTGCCATTTGGCAGGGCTGCCTTTGGAGAATTATTGCCGCTAGCTGGCTAACAGGCATGGGAAATAGAGACTGAATTTTTCTTCTCTCTGGTGCACGTGAGTTTTGTAAACCTTGTAGTAATTTACTGGTCTGATTACTTCTAAACTTGAACCTTTAGATTTGGCTGAAACTGGCACATTTACTCATACGCTTGCCTGGCAGATGGGCAGAGTGGAGACAGAGCAACTGTCTGTTTTGTTTGGCATTGGGGCTAGCAGAGGTTTAGATATGAAGAGACAGAGGTGAGTACCTTCTGAATGTCACCTGATTGTGTGAAGGAGCCAAACATAAACTAATGTGGGAAATAGTGCAGAGACAGTGAAAATGGACAAAAGCACATAGCTGGACTGAATTCAATTTATCATTTCTCTTAATACTGGATAACGAGATGTTTTGCAGCAGTTAGCTAAGACTATATTCTTCTCTAGCTCTAGGTCTATCAGAAGTTGGCTCATGGAGGTAGGATTAATCATAGAATCACTTAGGTCAGAGAAGACCTTTAAGATCATCATATCCGTTAACGCAGCACTGCCACGTCCACCACTAAACCGTGTCACTAAGTGCCATATCTACATGTCTTTTTAATGCCTCCAGGGATGGTGACTGTGCCACTTCCCTGGGCAACCTGTTGCGCTGCTTGATAACCATTCCGACATGTTCCAAGTGAAACGTTAACAATTCTTGCACTCAGTAATAATGTTTCAGGACACTCTCTTACCACTCTATTAAAACATTTTCACAGCTTCTGCTCCCTGTACGTGTTTTCTGTGGATCTCCAGACAGCTTACAAACTGCAGGAACTGTACATAAAACTGACATCTTACATGATAGATTTTAAGCAGCTCACTGGTGTGTAGTAAGGGAAAACTGCAGCCGAGAAGCTTGTTCATACCTGGAGTCTTCCTTCAACAAACGATAAAGAATTTCAGAAATGGGAAAGAAGCTGAGGACCTTCTGACTGCCAGCCCTATGCATGTTCCTCTGATTGGAATAGAGAATTATTTTTTTCTGTTCAGCGACACATTAAATAATGCATTGTGCTATCTTTTAGCACAGCTCTTGTATTGACATTGTTTCATTTGGTTTTGCAATTAAATATTGTGACAGTCAGTTATTTCTGTCAGCATTGCATATTTGCAAGTGAAATGAACAGACTTTTATGTCACGAATGATTGAAGGGATAACTATCTTGGAGGATTTTAATAAGACCTTAGGAATAAGATAGCACAAAATGCATTGAAGTTGGCAAAGATGAAAGATGCAGCCTCCGCTTTTTGCTCTCCACATCCATGTAGCTTGTACCAGCTTCTTCCGCTATATTTAGGGCATATCATATGTACTGCTCTCCAGCAGGACTGCCTTGGGTTTTTGTTTCCTACTTTCAGGGATTCACATTTTATCTAATAGACTGGAGATAGCGGTAGAATAGTGAACTCATCATGCTATAAAACACAAGCAGGGTCCTCAGCTTTGGTCCAGACTTTTGAAAACAGATGTCTGCTCTAAAGTGGCATAACCGGTGTTATCTACCAAGTTGCTAATGCTAAGAAATGATCACATTTTACTTGGAAACCTGTGGCTGAAGTGGATTTTCAATATCCCTTCTTTCTTTTCAAACCATTCAGAGGTAATAGAGTCCTGATTGTCCAAGAGGGGGACATGCATATCCATATTTTGGAAATAATGGGATATGGATTAAGTCCTTCTAACCTTTATGGCTTCTTTTGCACCATTGGTGCAGTTGCAGTAGAAAGGACTTGGCTTTGTGCTTCTAAGTTCCCAAGTTCTCCAGGGATGAACACCAGCATGAAGAGAAGTTCTCGGCCACCAGCAGCAAGCCACAGGCAGCCAAATGCCTGCAGCTGCTCAGCTGCTGCTCCACCTGTCAGCTTCTCTATGGATGGAGTAAAAGTTGTCAGTTCAGCATGAAAGAAAAAGAAAAGGCAGAGCTGGCAGTATACTAAACTGATTGCTTTTGAACACTGATGAGCTGTGCTGGAATCAGTTTTTGTTTCTAATAAGACACAGAGGTTCCCTGTTTGCCTTTTCTTATTCCCTGTGACTGAAAACCAAGGCTTCATTAAGATAGAAGATCCACTGATTCCTTGTAGGCGTGAGAACAGATTTTGTCATTCATTTGGGTGTTACTGCACCTATTCAATCTGTCTTTAGTTTGCCTGGATACTTAAGTGATACCGCGTTTGTCGCTTCAGTCTGAACAAACCCCAGGAAAAAGCAATCAAAGTAAAGGCTTAAGAATAGTAGGAGAGAGAATGGAAAATGTCTCTTTTTCATGCAGATGTTAATTTACTGACAGTAACAATTGTGAAGCCCTTGCCATCTGGCATTTATTATTTTCTTTACAGACTCTGATCATTGTGACATAAGGATATATATGCTGAGGACAGCTGTGTAGTGAAGAGATATGCAACATAAGCCTATTAGGATACTTGAAGAATTTTGTCTGTATAAAACTCTCCAGATCAGATTATCTTTTATGGAGATCTTTGCTGTGAGGATTAGACTTCTTTCAGTAAGTTGTCTTTTTATTGCAATTTGGTAAACTTTAGTTTTCAACTTTTTTTAAAGCCTTAGTTTCCGTGGGAAAAAGCTTAAATAGAAATGCTACAGATCAACACACACAAACACAAAAAGAAACAGAAGAACCTTATATTTTAAGCCATTTCTGTAGGGTTTATTGAGATCAAATTCATGAGTTTTCTAGCTGAAGTTGATAATTACTGAGCATAAAACTGGGCAAGCTCAAAATTGATTCTATATTTATGCAATGTGTGTAAATAAGACACTCAGAAATGCAATACTGTGTGTGCTGTAGTTGAGATTACCCAGTAAGTGGAATATGTATGTACATATATTATGTAGTAGTATGTCTGTTTTGTGGTTGTGTTATGGCTCTGGTGTACTGAGGCTTTCAGTGCACAGATGTACAACATGCTGTTGCCTTCTGTCAAACAGATGTTAGTGATGTGGTAGTAAATGTGGTAACAAATGCAAGATTCTTTGTCATTTGATCAAAAAAGCAAGATCCACGGGAAGGAATGATGAAGATAAGGAATCTAGGAGTTAATCCTCTGAATTTGACAGGATGGCATAACCGAAATGAGAAATACTGTCTCTGCTGTGGATAGCTGTGAAATTCTGCATTGCTAAGTTGTGAAAGACAGAATAAACTAAAATTATTGTACAGGTTCAGGGTTTGAACTCTTCAAGTGTTTCAATTCCATTTTTTCTACCAAGGAAGGGTAGCATCAAGTGAGTATCATATGTTCATCAAATTGGTCCTTGTGACTCTTACTACACAGTAACAATTTTTCAATGTCAATAATAATATTAGTCACCAAGTTCTTTCCTTCGAATAACTTAGGTGAAAAGAGATACAAAAGCAAGGAAATGTGGTTGTCATCCACTATGACATGGTGTGCTAACAAGCAGCATGCTACCTTAAACAATGCTGTAGGGTTACCATTAGCCTGCTTAACTTAAAAAGCCAGTATACTTTTAAAAGATTGAGCCAGTGTAGAGTCAAATAATGAAAATGAATGATACAGTTCACAACTGTTCATCTTTCTGGATTAACAGCACCTAGTAATGAAGCATGTGCTGCTGGAGTGTCTGAAACAATTACGGACATTGATATGCATGAAATTCTTCAAAATGGCTCAACATCCTATGAATAAATATGGTGTGGCAGAGGATACTGGAAATTGTGCAAGTGTTATAAACAGCTTAGTGTTACTGTTCAGAACTGTAAAACACATTTGGAAAACTTACTAGTAAGCATATTCCTGTTTACCCCTATTGCACATTGATTAACTTTTAAATCATATGCTCTGGAGCAAAGACATATATTTCCTGTTTTAAAATTTTATTTTATGGGTAGTATGTTCTTTATCCTGTGGAAATAACTAGAATATGTGGTGACTCAAAACAAAAGGCAGATGCGTATTTTTTTTTTCAGGCTGTTCATTAACTACACAAGGTCCACATCAGAAGTAGCACTCTTCCCCCACTCTCCCAAGATTCCATACCATATTTCAGTATTTGTAAGAAATTTCTGTGAAATTTCAGTCAGCTATTCCTGTAAAAATTGTACGAGGAAGAAAATTCTTGTTACAGTTCAAAGTAAAGTGCTATTATTGCCCAATGTCTCTTGCTAAGGAAATTATATTGGCTGAATACATGTCCTCTTGTATTAGCTGCTTTGTGTGAGTCAGAACAAAAGTCCCCTGTCTCTCCAATATTGAGGCCATTTGCAGTATCAGTGCCAAATCAATTGCCAGTGCTTCACAGCTTCTCTCTGGACCACCTTAAGATAGTGATATGTTTGGAGTTCTGAGTTTTGTAGCTGGGTTCCATTGCTCATCCTTGAATTTTACTTTGTTTTTATACATCTTTTTTTCAAGCAGTTTACTTTTTATGCACTTTATTGTGTTTTGGGCCTGAAAATCTCTTTTGAAACTTTCAACCAAAAAACTGAACTTCTTATCATTGCCCCGGAAATAGTTCACCAGTTTGGGCCCAGGACTGTAGATCAGTGACCTCAGTCAATGTTCCCAGTGATGACATTATGTCTTTACACAGTCATTCAGTGGCCTTGATGTTTTCTTGCTAGCCTCCACACTTGTCAGTCGTCTCGGCACACTCTTTCAAAATGGGTTCTGTGTAGATTTAAGTTCCCAATTCCTTCAAATGAAACATAGCATGTGTTCTCCCTACAGCTTCTATATCTGAACTTCAAACAAAACCTGATTCTAGGAAAAGAAGGGATTACTTTACTGTGTTACGCAGTCTTGAAGGCTTCACTTCAAGTTACCTGAGGAAAGAGATTCATTTTATAACTTCTGAGCTCTGTGAACAAACTTTTTCTGGAGTTGGGCTCTTCTCTGTTTGCAGTATCTGCAAGGTACTTTTTCAAAGCAGATATTGATGTCAATGTAAAATTGCACTCTTACATCTCTACCTGAAAAACTGAGTTTGAAAAACAGAAGATTTCAGGACATGAATGGTAACACATCTGTCACTCGGACTAGTTCTCTGTCAGCCAGCGCAGAACCAGCCCACGGGTAGCACTCTTAAAGCTGGTTTCAGAGCAGGGCTGCAAAATCACAATGGCAACTTAGTTAATGTCATGACTGTAGTTGAAATAGTAGTCTTTGAATCTTTAAATTGCTTGTGAAATAGAAACCATGGGGCATCATAGGTGTTCTGTTGTGGCTGATATTACAAGAGCTGTACAAGTGAAAATTATTTTAATAAGAAGGGAGGGAGGGAGGGAAAACAGGGATAAGCTTACTAGGGAAAAGAGGCTCTAAAATCCATTAGTAAAGCTGCAGCTTTCATCTTGCTGCAGAAGGCATTTTAGGGCATGAGTTATAAATTATGGTATAATCTATAAATGATGCTCTATAAATACATAATATAAACTATAATGTGTAGAACTGTAGGACAACTTCTTGTGGAGCTAAAATTGATTCACTTTTCACTTCATTTTGTGGAGTATAATTTTCTGCTGATATCCAAGAATAGTAAAGATGTTTTGAAATGATGAAAGGAATCAATATGAATTAGGTAGTTATCTACAATAACACCAGAATCTGCCCCTAGATTACCTTGTTTATATTTATTTTGTAATGCAAATAGGGAAAACAAAAAATTATGAAGGTGCAATTGTTCCTAAGTATCATTTTGTAATAATACTACCTGTAGTCCTAAATCTGTAACCGTTATTCCATATGACTTCTTGTGAAGAAAAGAGAGCAATCTTTTACCTTAAAAGAAGAGAAGGAAAGGTGTGCCTCTGAAAACTGACCGGTGTGTAAAAAGTAGACTTTATAATTTTTTAAATTTTTGAGCTCTGGCTGTATTGTAGACACTAAGTTATTTGGTCCTATTATTAATTTACTTATCTATTCAAACTCCAGCTTTTATTTGCTTTGATAGAATTATTTAATTAAGATTTATAATTGGAGAGACAGACGATTCCTTAGACTAAATAAGGATTGATTATTATTGGTGGCTAATTTGATTTATAACCAATTCAATACTGAAAGTCACTGCCCTGATGTATTTCTAGTTTAATTTAATATTTTTAGAGAATGGTGTTGCTGTCTGTACCGAGAGCAGCGAAGAATGACACAGAACACTGAGAAAAGGCTGAAGAATTTCTCTGCTTCTAACTTTTCAGCATCCATAGAATAGGGCTGTAAGGAATTTCAAAAGGTGATCTAGTTCACCACTCTGTACCAAAGCAGGAACACTATATCTATGTTGTTAGTATTAATAGTCACTTAGCTGTGATGTAATATTTTCTTTATTTCTCATTGTTATGTTAAAAAACATACAACTTGCATTAAATCATAGTACTTGCAACAAACCACATCCATTCAACCTTTTGAAATTCAAGTAGTCAGTCTAAAACCTCAACTGCTCTCCTGCCCTTCCTGCCTTCTCCTGCTAATTATAGGAGTGGTTTTAGGGGGGAAGAAAGTCGAAACCAAAACTGCTTATAATTCCACCTATCTTCAGAAAAACAGAATCATCAAAATAGATCAGATACCCTCTCATGTAATCTCCTCTACCTTTAAAACACAGATATGAATAGCCTCCTTTGTAGACTAGGTTGTCAGGTTATCTTTGCTCAAATTATCTCATTTTGTTATCAAGGCCAGTTTTGCTTCATTCTTATTTTGCCTGTTTAAATTTTGTCTGTGTGTGTATTGCAGGTAAGTAGATGACGGTGGTGCGAATGTAGTGCCTATGTATGGTGTTCAGTAACTGTGCAGATTTGGGAACTGCAGGGGTTTTTTGCAGGTAGTTTAGGGGCATTATCTTGCAACTGTACATGTTATAGGCTTATACACTGTTTTTTATATGCTTCACTACAAGTGCTTTAGAAGAAGAGAATGTAGAATACAGTGTCAAATAACCTTGATATTTGAACTCAGTAAAATTCTTTTGGAGACCCTTGAGCTGCACTTCGTCAAGGTGAAACACAAGGTATTTATGTAAGGTTTTCTGTGCATTTACCTTTTAATTTTACATCAAGAACGAAAATTGGTTTAGAGTATGTGATTAAAAATGGAGCAAGAATTTATGAAGCTCATGAAAATCACTGAGCGGATAATCTTTGGCTACAACAAAGAATTACAACCCAAAGAATTCCAGTGGACAGCACTTTATCAGCAGCAGTGGCTGTTTCGTTTTAAAGAGTCTATTCAACAAAACATTTTCTGTTCTGTGTTTCTTTATCACAGATTTAGAGATAATCTAACAAAAAAAGATGTATTCTTCCTTTGTTACATGTGTGGAGACAATTAAACTGGTGACAATAGAAGGACTTTGCAACACTTGGGGACAATGGGTTTGTGTCTAGTTGATACACACTAATAAACAGACTTAAGTTACTCATGGAATTTACAGAATAGATAAGATTTTGGTTACGACAAGGAATTGTTGTGCTTCAACCGATGATTTGGAGACTCAGCACAAGCTGTAATTATAAATGTCCAGGTTGTCCATCATGCTTTGTTGTGTACTTAGAGGATTGAGTAAGGTTTCCTGTCAGACTTGTGATCTTCATAGGTTGATGCATACCAGTTGCATAACATGTCAGAAGTCCTATTATTAACTTCATATATATGATTTAATCTATATTATGCTATAAACTATGAGATACCACTGCTTTGACCTTGCAAGTATTACATTGCCACAAAAATTTTCTGATGCGTAGCTTTTGAAGGTTTATATTCAAAGTATAGTCTGACAAGGAGAGGCTTTGATGGCTGTCTCTGAAGATATAAGAAGAGCTGTTGTTATTACCGTTATTTAATTTATTAATTTAAAAAAATTAAATGGGGGTTTGGGGTTTTTTTTCTGCCAACGTTTCATAGAACTATATGGATTATAAAAAGATCTAAGGAAGTGATCCAGGGTCTCAAGAAAATGGAAGACTTGAAAAGGTTTCCTTGTGAAGTGTGATTGATTCCTATTTTTGTAGCTTCTTGAATGAAAGATTCAGAGCATTAGAGGTTTACACTTTCAAAGTTATAGGAAATTGTGTATTAATATCTAAATTTTTAAGATTTATTATGAAGATACAGGTATTATATGTCAACCATGACTGTCAAAGATGAATATTTGACTAATTCTAACTCAAAATGATAGGGCTTTCAGAATTTAAGGCAAAAGGGAAGGGAGAGCTTCTCTTTTTGTTAAAAATCCTAACACCACCACTGCATGCAAAACTTAGACTGAGATTAAGTGAATATGGAGTTAAGAGAGATGTTTGATCAGGAACCCATCACGTATTTTTGGGAGACTTGGATGTGAATTTGGTCCTTCCTAGAGCCCATATTAGGACTTCATCAGATTGAGTGCTGAATTTGAAGGTGTCCCTGACACCTGCATCCCTGAAGTACAGAAATACTTGAGATCTGAATTTTAAACTGAAACTAAGGAATAACCAAAGGAAGAACCTTCTTTTATTTTCCTTAGAAATGATGAAACATGAAAAGTAATTTCCTTTTGTTGCAGCTGTAAAGAGAAACTCAGCAACTCTGCTTTTGTCAATAAGTCTATCACAGCACATCATAAATAAGTAAAACAACAAAAAACATTCAATATGAGGGAAAACAAGTAACACCTGACAGCTATAATCAGGCTGCTCACTGAACTTCAGAAAGAAATGTCACTATTAGAGTGGTGAGAACCTGGATGAGATAGGATTGAACTCTTCTGTTGAGCTAAATAAAGAACAGTCAAAACAAATAATGATTAAATTATATACTTCACCAAGAGAGGCTAAGGACTGATATTATCTGAAGTGTTTGCAAACCTTTATAGTTGAGAAGGGGTAAAGATTTATAATAGGCTTGGACATATTTTGAGGAATATAACATATTCACTCAAACGGAGGATTTCATCTTCCTTTTTTGAAGACTGAATTCTTTGTTTCTTTCTATATAGGAGTAGCTACAGTCCTGCAAGAATGTTTTCAACTTGCTGTATTTTAAGGACCTCTGCAATAATGAAAAATATGTTTATCTTAAGAAAAATTTATGTATTTATCACATGATTTACAAATAAGAAAAACAACCCAAATTTTCTTAAATCTGATACACCCTGTATTGTACATCCAATTACTAAGTTTTAAAATTTTTCAGTGTAGTCACTTATATGTTGTTGGCTGGCTCTGAATACTTCTGCTGATTGTCATGTAAATTCATGAGCTGTAATCAGCTATAGAGTAATTTTGTTCAGATCATTCTCAATGAATTTTTATAAAGAAAAATCATAATTACAGTAATGAGCATTTTAATGCTCAGTCAAATTTATCTGGTGTGACAACTTGTGACAGGCTCTGTGACAATGGTGGTGTTATGCTAGAGATGAATTTATTCTTTAATAATTAGCAACCTGGTCAATCTTTCGTGGATATTCTCCAAATTGAAGTAGTTAGTAGTATAGCATTTCTATTACTAACATGGTATCATTTTACTGTTCTCTGCGTAGATCAAGCTTTTCATGTGAAATATATTATTTTTATGTTAGTCTTGCTGCACTTAATAAGGAAGCACTCTGGATTATTTTGGTTCTTCTGATTTTCACGTATTGGTAATAGGCATAGGCAGATGTTTATTACGTACCTCTTCCTCTTTCAGAAGTTTGTATTTTGCCTAGGAAAGAGCCCTTGTATAATGAATTGCAGAAAACTACAAGTAAATAAGAGATGGCAGCAGCCCGCCTGCTCAGTGTATGCACAGATAACAGAAAATAGATTGCCCCAATATGCTTCTATTGCAAGCACAATTCTGTTCAAGGTCATAATCCTGTTTTTTTGTGTGGCTGATCCATAACTGTTTAAAAATCACCTTTCTCCTCCCACACAGATTTCATTCATAGGTACAACACAACAATGTAAAGATAAATAAAAGAAGTACTATCCAAGAATAAGAAACAACACAGTGTTTGCGATCTTTGTCAGTAAAATAGCTACTGGAATGTGGAATATTGCATCCGGTTTTTTTGTCCACGAAGTAGTACAGTATCCACTAACTGGTACAAAGTGATTGACTATGGAATTACAGTTAATTAAGGTCTCAATAATTTGCATTTCTGTAAAATGTTATAGCCTCAAAATGTCACATACACAATTGATCAAATAATTCACTTAATTTTTCAGCCTTGCTGCTATTCTTATTTTTAACTGAATTCTTTGAAGTAGTTTTTTTTTTTTTTAACAAATTATTTCTCTTATTATTCAATACCCAGTTACAAGAGTAGCATTGTGTCCTAATTTCCTCACATTCTTTACATACAAGAATTATAAAATTAGAAGTTTTACCTTGTACTGTCATTTTCATCACACATAATCTTGCTGATTTGATACACACCTATGACTGAAGCTTGCAACTACTTCAGCAACTGAAAATCCGGTTGTGGACTGTTCATGCTTAGACTTATGTGGATTTTGCTATTGTAACTCCAGTCAAAATATACTGGCATATAACTTTGTATTGCAGTAATCACTGCAACTGTACGTACTTTTTACATCTGTTTCAAGGTCCCTTTATGCTACTAGTATAGTGTAATGAGAAAGTTTCCAAGTATAGGCAGGAGCCAAATTTTTGGCAGTTTCGAGGAACTCCCAAACACTTTGTTTATCATCGTAGTACAGAGGTTTTATGCATCAGGCTACACCTACTTGTCATCTTTTCACTGCATCAGTCTCATATACTGTTTGAGTTGATGGATGTATTTTTAGAAAGACTTCATAAGAGGACTGGGTGAAAGCCTTGAAGTTGGAGAATCAATGTATATAAGATGTGAAAATTTACTGGAAATATAATTCAGAGGTTCATGTCAGTATCATTTGAAAACTATTTCTGGTTTATCTGTAGTAAAATGCATTTCTAGAAAATATAAAAGCATATAGAAATAGTATTTTAAATTAACATATGAGATGGACATGGACACTGATGGTATTAAATATGTATAGTATTTGCTCAGTTTGCATCCTTTTGGGATAAATCACATCTGAAGTTAAATTCTAAGGTACTAGGTTAATAAATTAATGTCTCAGTTTGAGACAAATTTGGAGGAACGTCTGAATTTGAACATCCTCTGATAGAAGGCAGGTTACAGCCACCCTTCCGCCACCAGGTTTGGGAAAGAAATATTCCTCGGAGGAAAGTGAAGGAGAAAAAAACTATTTATTTAACAAACACACAGAAAAAGAATAATAATGCTAAATAATAAAACCTCTTGCTGTGGAGAGAAACCTGGGAAGATTTTAGAGTCCTTCTTTGAGTGTGGTCTCTCTCTCTCTCTCCTCTTTGGAGCTGGGTCAGCGTGGGCCCCCCTCCAGGCCTAGGTGGAAAGTTCTCCCGGTGTGTTCTGACGTTGTTGAAATAGTCCAGAAGAGAAGAAGGAAAAAAATGAAGTCCGAGGAAAAAAGTTTAACTCTCTGTCTCTCTCCGGAGAAACAGAGCCGAAAGCTAATACCAGTTCTTCACATATCCGCTCCCATAGCTCTACACTACTTGCTAATGTAGTGCCATGTCCTAACTTGATAAAATTATAGTAAGGTAGGCTAAATCCTAGTTGTTATGCTGAAATACCATTTTATATTAAGAAGGTATGAAATCCTTTATTAGGTATTGTTAGATAACTTCAGTTTTTCAGTAAGAATTTAGCTTTTCCATGTTAAAGTTGATATAGGAAAAATTAGGGCCTATTACTTAATCTAATTTTATGCTAACATTTTCTTTTCTTTTTCTTGTCATTTACAGAAAATTTGTGATAATAGCAGAATGGCATCTAATTTGGTTGGGAAACCTAGTTTCTTGCTCTTACGACCTAGTAGATGTAACTAAAATTCTTATATGAAAGAAAACACTATTAAGATGAAATAACTGTTTGATATTGTTTCTCTGTATTTTCAGTGATGAGGATTAAGATGTGTACGCAACTGTTTTATGCCACTTTTATGGCGCTGTTTTAGGTCTGTATGCATTGGTCTGATCCTCCAAGATGGTATAAACCACCGTTAGGCAGTATTAGGTAATTTAAATGCAAAAGCCATTAGAATGGTTGCTGTATGAGAAGTGCATCCAGTATTACAGCACTTGTGATACATCAGTTAAAGCCGACTCTGTTTATATATTTTGTTTGTGAAGGCATGGCACTAAAAAAAGTAGGTGGTAAAGTACCAGTCAGTGCTCCCTGTAATTGACTTCTCTTTGGATTATGTAAAGAGGTGTTCGATGTCAGGCAGTGTTTTGTAGACCTCACTGTGCATTTATGTACGTACTCCAAAGAGTATAAACATGGGGAAAAAAAATTGTTTAGGATGATACGAAACAAGTTGTTCTAATGAAATATGTTAAGTGGCCTGTGACATATAATGCCACTGGCTACATGTTTTTAAAGTTTATTTGAAATGATAAATGCTATATCTATCTAGTACCTGAGATTACAAACCCCTCCCTGACTGTTGTGGAGATAGTAAGAAGCTTTAAGAAAGAGAAAGAAAATTATTTTTGGTGACTAGACTGCTTAAAGCTGCATAAAATTTTTTTTTTCATTTAAATTATTGTAATTTAGGAAGTTTTTAAAAAAATATTTTTTTTCCTATATTTACTTGTGTAGATTGAAGTGTTAAAGGTGAAATGCTTACTGCTTTTTGGCTATAGAGTAGGTTCCAAAGGAAGCCATGCATGTTGGATGTTTACTACTAGATGAGAGAAGAATAAAGGAAACTGGGATGTTAAAATATCCATTGGTGATACAGAAATGCATATATACAATAGAATTATGCTGGGTTTTAAATGCAGTTTCTCTAATTATTATTTCCATTGAACAGACCTCTTGATGCACAGTAGGGAGTAATGCAGAATAACAGATATTGAGTGGGTGATGCTGTATTCATCATGTTAATTCCCCTCACTCCCAGCAGTTATGCTGTTCTCAGGACAGCAGGACAATTTTATTTTATGACAAAAAAGTAGAGGTAACAGTGTCGTCCTTAAAGAGCATAGTGAAAGCCTGGTCGCACTCTGGCTAGATGTACATCAAGAATTTGCATATTCAGTGGTATTTTGACCTTGAGGGGTGGTTGGTATTTTGTATAACTAGTTTCATAAGTGAGATTGTATCCTTTTGCTAAAGGCAATCTATAGTGCCAGAATACCTTCTGCAAAAGAACTAACTTGTCGACCACATGGTGAGAAAATGGGTGCTTTGGAAAAGCCTCTCAGTTTTGAAGCATTGCATTCCCTTCAACTGGAATGTTTGTACATACTGCTAACGCCACAGGGATTTTCAAAGTTCTGGCCAACGAGAGACTGAATTTTGTCACTGCTTACAGCTTCAGATAATCACTGTTGGGACTAAAAATTATGACCCAAACTGCATGTGTCTTTCTGCTACATTAGTGACTGGGTCACCTACAGTGTTTCCACACTACATGTGTCAAGTTAATTTAGGGAGGTGATAAAATATATTCTGTTTTTTTCAATGGACTCTCAAAAACTACTGACTTTGGAGCATTCTTTCAAAACACTTTTGGCAGCAATATAAGAGAATGTTATATTTGATTATATTTTATATATTATAATTTTATATTGTCATTTTGGAAGATCAGCCACTCAATTCTTCTTTAGTTGTTGTTAATGGTAATTCAGATAGGGTGGTCTAGCTAAGGATTATCTATTACGGTTATAAACTCTAATTCCTTTTAAATGTTCCTTTTTCTGGTAGAAGCTGAGGGTCAAAAAACTTTTGCTCTTATCACTCAAGTTCTCTATTAATACCTTGTATTCCTGATTTGAGCATGGTGAAATCTTGCGATTGATTGATTTGTGTTAATCTTTGATCATATTTCCTCATTGTGCTACCACTTTCTGCCACTGGCCCAGTCTAGCAGGCTATTTGGCCATGTTACACTCAAAATCTTGTTTTGGACAAAAAGTAACTGTCCCTATATTAAGGAAAGAATTGATTGTTAATATATTTGACATCTCAAGAGTCTAATCTAGGAACCCTAATTGTTATGAACAAGAAAACAAAGAAAAATCTGAACAATTTTATATTGGATAAGTCTCAATAACATGGTTAAAATTTCTATACATGCACTTCCTGTTTTCTTCCCCTTTTTCTTGTTTTATAGACACCATTTTAGTATGGAATATTGTACCATTCAATTGTACCATTGTACAAGGGTAGACTACAAGCTACACGCTCTTGGCTTTTGTACATTACTCCCTGCTCAACTGATTAGATGATGGGCTTTAGGCTTTCTTTTGCAGTCTAAAGGTCCTTACTCAGTTTCTGTGGTGAAGAGTTAGGACCCATTTTCAGCACTTTATCCAGGTACATCCACATTTTTATTTTGAGGGGGGACCACAG
Source organism: Eulacestoma nigropectus (assembly GCA_013397775.1). NCBI lineage: Eukaryota > Metazoa > Chordata > Aves > Passeriformes > Eulacestoma > Eulacestoma nigropectus. Next base: position 187,810 of record VZTE01003314.1, on the reverse strand, counting down.
TTGGGGAAGACCTTCTATCCATTTATAGCTTTTTAATAACTAAAGGAACTTGGTGCCTCTAAGTCTGCACAGAAAGGTACTGCTAGGATCATTTCTACTTGTTCTCACGCTAACCTTCACCAGCTTCACAGATGCTGATTTACTAAATGCAATAGCAATCCATTTTCTTACAAAAAATTTTACAACATTACAAACAATTCCTTGCTTTTTCTCTACTGGCAAACTGTTAGCATTAGTACGCACAGAAAATGCAACCTTCTTCTTGCAACCCTCTTGTTCTGTTACTGGATACTAGGTGGGCAGCAGGGCCACCTCTTCATCTTGTTATGGTCAGCTACATCAAGTGATCTTCCAGGGAAAACTTGTTGAAACTTCATCCCAGCATCTCAGCTGAACACCAGCCTCCTCTAGTGAAACACTACTGGTAAACTACTACTGTAGCTGCTTAATGCCTTTGGTCAAGTTTAGTTATCAGGAGCTCTCTGTCATCTTTAGCTTTTTCATTTCTTTAGAAGAGATACGTCAGCTGACAGTGCAATTGATTAACATCTGCTAAGACCACTGGTTAGTGAGCACACTTCTCTTTTAATAGGAGTTTTCATCCTCAAAATGTTTTCCTAGAAATAGAAGGGTCATTCATGGTTCTTGCTTTAGTGCAAGCACAGATACATTTTGTTGAGGTAAAAACTCCACAGAAAGAATATTCTTAGTGGTTGGCAACAATTACAGTCATACAAATACATCCTTCACCATTATTATAAATCTTGTAAGCATGATATAAAATTTGTGGAGTCATATTTTAATCTAAAACCTTTATATTTATGGTTTTAGTTTCTCACCAAGTTAAGCAAACTGATTTAGAGATATGGAGAAAATGGCAAGATTATTCCTTTTTTGTAAAGTTTCACACTGCATTTCATTGCATTTTATGATCTTCTGGCTAATGAAGAGATAAAACTGAAACTGTATTGCTGTGATCACACCCAAATAAAATTATGTGGTATGTGTTACAAAAACAGCAACTGTCAACACAAAGTAATGAAAATCTACAAAAATAGTAAAATATTGGCTACTCAAACCAGTAAACCATTAATTCATTTGCAGCGGAGTAATGTGGTGGCTCAATATGAAAAGACTATATTTAGATATTGTGTAGATATCATATTAACATAAATTAGGTATATTTGGGAATATTTAAATACATTTATGCTTCTCAAGAATTCCAATCATCTGTGAGCAATCTCTCCAATATCTTCTGTTACTTGCATGAACGTGTGTCACAGAAAAGGCAGTTTTCTAAAATACAGAATAATCTGTTGGAACGACAAATTGGAATGCAGTCAGTAAATTAAAAGTGTATTTAGGAAGATAGTTAATGTTAAAGAAAGGAAATTGGTGAGATCTAGATATATCGTGAGAATAAGTAATAGTACCTTTCCGAGAAAAGAAATGTGTAATTGAAAATACACTTGCATTTATTTGTCAAAAGACAGACTTTTCCAGGGTTGACCACACTGGAAATTCAAGTTCCTTCATGCATGTGTGATTGATTATTGTTTTTTTCTAAATGATGCTATTGAGTTTTATGGACTATTTAACCCAAAATGTACCCACAAGTTTACATTCACTGCAAGGACAACATTTTTACACTAGCATTTCCAAAGATCTGATGCACACAAGATGATCAAATTGGATCAGGATGTAGAACATCCCAAACTGTGTCCCATTTAATTTTGTCTGTTTACACAGAGGCTGAATTTGATCAAGTCTCTAGCAAACAACTAAATAATTCAGTCCAGTGGCGGCCTTATTTCACATGACTTGTACATCTGTCTTGATTGTGAATATAGCTGTTTTCCCAAGCATGGAGCTTTGCTTTGATGAAATGTGTCTGGAAAAACAATTTTTAAAGACATTCAGTAAATAAGACTTTGTTTGTCACTCAACACACGTGTTTTTTCATCTGTATAGAACCTCTTTGTTTTAGACTAAATAATTCAGTCCGGTAAAACCAGGACTTTTTCACTTTGGAAGTACAGATGCTTGAAGCAGGAGAAGAGTGTCTTGTCCTTTCCTCCTGGTATTGGGGAGGATCTCTCTCTGATGAATGGCCATGGAAGAGAAAAAGCAAACAAAAGGAAGAGATGGATTCTTTTGGAGTCTTAAAGCCCCAGTTTTGAAAAATACCATAGCATTTCTTTATACAGACATACATTGTAGAATTGCTTAGGTTCCATTGCATCATGCTGTGTTGCATTGTAAAATGAAGTGGTTGCAATGTGATTGAAGCAGCTGATATGTTTCAAATCACTTGACAAAAGGAAAAAAAATTAGTCAGATGTATATATATGGGTAGAAGGATTGATCAGAACAAACTGTGAACATAATTATCTTTGATTGCTATCCCTTTTAAAAATGTAACTGCTTTATAATAGCAGTTTGGTTTGGGTTCATGATGGTGCAGAACTAATCTCAATTTTTATTTTCCGGAAACCATATAACAGACATTAGTTGAACACCATGATGATATCAAAACAGGCATAGATTATTTTTAATTGTATAAATTTGAAGCCCTTTTTTCTGTTTCAATTAATTTAATTGTTTGTAACTGTTTCTAATAAACTAGGATATAAAGCTAGCATCAATACAGGTTTTTCATCCACATTTTGATGGGGGATGTGTCTTCTCTACAGTTATTCTTCTGCTCCTCTGGGCCAAATGCAAGTGTTCCTAACACATTACAGTCTTGGATCTCTTCCAATCTTAATCTAAGCAACGTAAATATGATGGCATTTACTTTGATGGATAGTGTCCTCAGGGATATAGACAAGAATGAATTGTCAAGGAAAGTATTTTTCAGTCTGCTACGAATCTCTGAAACTCCCATGCAAAATCATCAGCTGATCTGTTGGTGTGACTTAGCACAGATATCTAGAGTTAGGTAAAGTAGAATAACTCACTGTAAAACAGTAAAACTTGCTGGAGCATGATGAGAATCTCTTCTTTCACACTTAGTGTTGCTATCTTTAAGGCTAATTCTGTCTCCTCTCTGATTGAACGTGTACCTGAGGCCACTGGGAGAGCTTTAATGATCAAAGCGTAAAAAAAAGACTAAGGTGGCCAGTCAATGAGTTGACAGCTGAAGCATGTACTTTGCAAGTCAGGATTACAGATAGTTTGTTTTTCTATTCTCACCTTCTAAATAATTGCTGAAGCTTTGCACAAGGGCATAAATGCATGTATCAGGGGAAAAGTAGTAATATACTGATAGAAGTTTTGAGGAATGTTTTCAAGTAAGTTCTCAATAAAATAATGAAGACAGCTAAATCAAAACAAGGATAACGAAGGTGATTTTTGTTTGCTTGCTTGCCTTTTTTAATTCAGTAATGCTGGAGCTAAGTAAGCACCTCAAATGTTGTCTGCTTTGGTGACATACCACTGAAATACATTTTTATTAATCTTCCCAAAATCATGACAGCAAGTGATGTTGTCATTGGAATTCCAGGACCTTCTCAGATTAACAGGGAACTTAAACTCTTTTGAATGTTATCTCAGACACAATTCTTTACCCTCCGTAGCATCTGTAACTTCAGCCTTAGGAGGATCCCCTTTTTTTGGATTCCTCTTTTGTACTTGTAGTTAATTGATATAAATGTCAAGATGAATTTCTTTGTCTTGTCCATTGCAAGAGCAGTTTGTGTAACACAGATGTAATTTTTATGGGACTGTAATATCCTTTTGAGATACACTTTTATGGCATATCATATATATTGTATATATTTATAGAATGGTATGAACATTGATATCATTCATACATTAGAATCCATCCAAGCTTTCAGGTTTGTCATCTACGCAATAACTTTGTTCACTTTGCTTCACTGAGGTCGCAATCCTGAAAATGAAATTTATTCCTTTTCCCGGATCCTGGGATTTGGGCCCAGAAATAAGAAATGTCTTACACTTGTCTAAGAAAATGTCTTATATTTGACTCAAGGAGGCATTATACATTTATGTGCTGTATAAAGTTTCATCTTTTAGTGACCTAGTAGTATATTGCTACTAGGCCAATTTTGTGGATCTCATGTTAGACAAATACTCTCTTGTAGTTTAGTACCAGTTTGCAGTTATATATGTAGCTATATGAAAAGATTAAGAACTTTATAGATATCTATCAATATATCTATTTTTTATACTCATGTAGGTATTAATATATTTAATTCTCCTACCCCCACCCCACTTTTTTTCTCATTTGCTCTCTAATATTCCATGCAGATATCCCTTTTCATGTTATTCATTATACAATCTATAAAATCATGTAAATAATTTTTTTTCTCATTCTTATGCAGTTCATCAGCACAGAGTTTTCAGCAGAGTCTTGGAAAACCCAGAACAAATGAAATTTGTAGGAGGAATATCAGCAAGTAACAATTGAACAAAGCAGAACAAAAATCGGGTACCATTTTGCTACTTAACATGACTCGTGACATGTTTGTCAGTACTATCAGTTTCAGTCTTATCAGCGACTCAAATGAACTGTGATGGATGTACATTTCCATATTACGATTTTGTCATGCTTCAGGGTGACACCTTGGAATAATTATTCTAATGAACATTGCTGATAGAACAGATTTTGCAAAGCAGCAAGTAGAGAGCACTTCTCAGTCCATAATACACCTCTTTCTGAAACGATCCTTTGTAGTGCTTCACTGTAGGCAAGCTAAATGATAGCCAAAAACTTCATATTTATGTATGAAATATTTTAAATATATAGGAGGCTTAAGTGTTAAAAGTATGCATTTTTTAAAAAAGAAAGAAAATGTGTCTTATACAGTATTTGTCAAGGTCAGAAAATAAATAAAATGTGATCGTTTCTGTGCTATGAATCTGTGTCCAATTTTGAGAAAATAGATGTCCTCTACCTATTTCTGTTTTATAATTAACCAATACTTAAGCAAATGCTGTGCAGATACCATGAGACTTCTTTTTTACAAATTGCAAAATATGAACCATCATCACTAAAACCTCAGATAAAAACAGTGAATTTAAGGCAACTGAATTCCCAAACTTAATTAATACGCTGCCCTGCTTAATAACTATCTTATGTCAAGAGTGACCAGTTCTTGTAAATTCTTTTTTGCTTAACTTCCTATTTAATACAGAGTTAAGTCTTACTTTCCTATCTCACAATGGTGTTTAAAGATAAACACATTTAAAAAGTGTGACTTTTTCAGGAAGATGTTTTGCAAGTGCCTGAGATTAGTCTTTTCTAACTTGTGTGGGTAAATGGGACGACAGTATAATCAAAGGAGATAAGAAAAAGATGTTTGTTATAGAAAGAACATAAAAATAGAAGCTACTTGTTCTGATCTTTCATCTTTAATGAAGGAAGTAGAATTTCAATGACACAGGAACCTGGGAGTTTCCTTGCTCTGAAAAGTCACAAAGTCAGGGGATGACTCCTAGTTTTGGTGTCAAAGATTATTTCTTCCAATGACCTTTGTGCTGGCTTTTAGGGATCTAGTCTGAGCCTCATGAGCACTAACTGGGAATGTTTGGGAGAGGGCATGCTGATTTTCTGGCATAAAGAATTTGGTAATCCGAATATAAAGAAGCCTTAGAGATATTTTTAGATGAACAGAGGAGACAAGAAACAGTTTCAGGCACGAAAGCTGAAACAAAACAAACATTCCCCTCACCAAAGCAGGCAAAAGAGGACACTTTCTTTTACATTTCTCCAATTTGACCAGCAAAAACTGTCTTTTCTCCTGGTATGTTTAATTAGCTGTTATGTCGGGAAGTTGTTAAGTCTTTCCCCTACAGACTGCACTTGGCAGGAGATAGTTGAGAACCATTGTGGTTTTAAGCTGGCTGCTGATGTGAAACTGAAGAGAGTGGGAGAGGAGGATGTTTAAATACAAAGTTATTTCTGAAGGTGTAATGACAGTGCTTTTTCCTCTTGAAGAGGATTTTCTTATGGTTCCCTTAGAATCAGTTTACAGAAGAAGCATTAAGTATCATGATCTTAATTACAGATCTTATTTCACTCTGAGGAAAGAAAGTTTCCTGGGGGGATCCCTGGTAAGTAGCAGGAATAACCTGGCTTTGCCCACTAAAAAAAAGAAAAAGAAATACCTAAAGCCCAAAGGTCCTTCTATATCAAGATATGTTCCATGTCAAGGCATTTTTACAAATATGTGCCATGAGGAGCTAAAGATCAAGCTTTACATTTATATGGTAATGAATATGAGTCTGTCTTCCAAATGCCTACTTTTTCATGTCTACTTCTGACATATGTCGCTCCCCATGGTTAAAAATCCTAGATTGAAACAGTATCAGAAACTCTGAACATAATTATAAACTGACACTGTTCAGAAAACCCGTTTGCCTTGTGTCAAAGTTGGCTGAAGAGGGAAGTACGGGGACTGGGAATTGCTGTCACATTGAGGGGTGTTAGGAGGAAGGCAGAACTGGACTGGTTCTGTCTGTACTATGAAATGCTGGCATATGGAAATATTCTAGATAGGAAATGAGAAACTTGGTTTCAGCAAATAAGTGGACATATTCCTCTGTGAAAAGCAGTGTGTGATAAAAAGTTATCAGCATCTACTAGAACCTAAAGAAAATTACTTCATTTCACAATGAATAGTCATGTGAGTATTCAAAATCTAAAATGGCAGTGTTCTCCAAGAGCTGTTTGTATGGCCTCCCCTAAGCTCTATTTCTACATTCGTTCAAGTCAAGAGATGAAATCTGACTGACTTTAATGGAAGCAGAATTAGGCTCATATGGAATTTTTGGAACAATGTTAGCATTGCTGTCAGCAAGATTATGAGTTCTGCCCTCATGCTTTCCCCTGACATCTGCCTGTTTCAAGGTATAAATGAACTTACATGAGGAAATTTTTGCATCTGCCTGTACTGGCAGCTAGGAGAGATGTTGTAAAATACTGGAAGCTTGACAAATCCTGTAGTTTTCAGAAGTTAGACTGCAAATGTTTTCAGTTCAGTTTCATTAAAATAGGAATAATAGTAAATAGAAGTCCAGAATTTAGATTTCTTTTTCATCCAAGATTGTGCAAGACAGAACAAGTACTTCCTCTGAAGACTTATAAACATTTTGAAGTACAGGTTTAACTCTATTTATGTAGTGAAACAAAGGGCAAAAAGAGATTAAATGATCTATTTGATGCCCTTATAAAACTGTTTTTCTTTTAAAACAATAGGTTAAATATCTGCAAAAATTTATTTTCCGCTTTATAATCCTTCTGCAATTGATATGTTACCATTACTTCATACTTTCTACTCTTCTGGACCTTTAGTTTTTCATATCTGCTTCTAGCATTTTGTATGTAGACACAATAATTATGTCCTACATTATCTGAGTAATATGTAGCAGATGTCTGTTCTGTTTTTTCCGTTGTACAAATGGATATAATGTAAAGGAGAAAAAAAGAAAAAAGGTTGTCTGAGATGTTGGAGACACTGAGTTTGTCCAGTCTAAAATACAAATACAAAATCCACTGAATGATCAGAAGGGGCTTCATTTTGAAAAATAATGAAATATTTAATTCCCACTATGGCTCATTAAATTATTTCAACAACTTGTTCCAGGCCTTCCAAAGGTATTCCATCTTGAACACAACCAAGAATAATCTATTTTCTAAACTGGACTGAGCTTTTATTTTCTGTCATTAATAGTAAGAACTGCATGTCCCTAACATGCAAGGTAATGTTACCAGAGGGAAACAAGAGGTGTTAGAAATTGCTCCAAGACCTAACAGTGCAAAGGTACCGAATGTTTCCTGTACAGTGACAGACTCTTTCAGCTTCTGGCTTTTCAGTGTGCAGGAATTGAGAGCATTAAGTATCTGACAGGATGTACTGAACAGTTCTCAGGTCATGAGATTAAGTTCTTCCAAAATCTCCACTACTACAGACTGTACTTTGGCTGAAATATTAATAGGCATAATGTAGCATTTTCTTACTACGATGATTTTCAATTTCCATGGTAGCAGACAGTTTGGACAGAATTCAAGCTGTGGGGTGTTTTGTTTGTTTGTTTGTTTTGTGTTAGCAAAAGGACTAATGAGAGGAGTGGGAATAAACTGAAGCATCTCTGTTCTGTTTGTTATACAGAGCTGTGGTATGTGGCTGTTTCTGTCAAGAAGATTTGTTTTTGGTTGAATGAGATAGATATGAAGTAGAAAGGAACTAGAGGTAAAGGTGTGAAGTATCTTGCCTGGGATCTTTCAATTGCAGGATCTCTGAGCCATAATGTCCACTTCTTGTAGCTTTATGCTATGGATTTGGGGATTTTTTTATGATTCAAGTTGTCTTAAAGTGTTCTGTCTTTAAACATGGTGCAATTTAATGGTATTCTTCTCCACATGTTTGTTTGTCCAGTTCTCTTCCCTATCCACATTTCTTACTGGATCTGAATTTGGAAGATGGTAATGCATAAAGCAGATTGCTTGCTGCTAGTCCTGTTGCTTAATTTTCAACAGGAATTTCAGCTACTGTCATGATAAGGGTAGGACAGAGACTGAACTAATATAATCTTCATCCTGGAATGGGCTGACATTATTTTTGCACTGCCTATTGCCATTAATGTATTTTTTAAAAACTCTTTAATTAATAAGATTACTATTCTCTCTCAGCTTTTCAAGTTCCCACTTTCATTTAGTGCAAAGCAACTGAGATCTGTTGCCATTTAGGTGTATTTCGATTTTATTCTTTTTATCAAGCTTCCTCAGTCCAATCAAGGCAAGCCACAACAGATCCAGGAGTACACACTAGGAACCCAGACATGAAATTGTCACTGGTCCTGTGGTTAAATAGTCACTTTTTAGACTCAGGTTGAGCTCTTTCCCTCCGTGTTAAAGAACTGGACATTGCATCATTTCTTACATCCTTCAGAACAGCTCTAATGATTCCGTTATTAATGATTCTGGAATACTTGAGATTCTGTTTGCCTAAAACAGAAGGACTTTTTATATTCATTCGTTTTACAGTCTTTTACATTCCTGTGCGAAACTGTAAGTTTCAAACTTCAATTCTGTGGGGAAACTATTCCTTCTCTACTCCAACTATAAATACATTCTGCAGTTTGGAGATCAGAATACAATATTCATTCTAACATAATGTCCTGGTTTTGGCCAAGACCAGGGTTAATTTTTCGCCGTATCTGTGTGTGGGAGCCAGGAGCTGCGTGGACATGGCCAGGGCCCTAATGTTGTTCAATACCACCTCAGGTTGTTGCCAGGGCCGAAGGAGAGGGACTTCTCCATTCTTTTAATGCCTAATGACTCAAAACATTTACTCATTTGTGGAAGCTCCAGGGTTCTCTGCTGAGGCAAGGTTTGCATCCCTCAAGGGAGGAGGTGAGTTTTTGGGTGTGTAATGGCTGGTCTGTATAAGACAAAGGTAATGAACTGTCTCCACCTGGAGGCTACAAACCGGCTTCGAGGAGAATAAGAGGCGAATCCTGCGAGGTTAGATGGTGCCTCTTATCATTATAATTGCCCTCCCTTACACAGCCTGCTCATTGTAAAACTCTGCTCCACTCCTCCTGGGGAAGATCTGATCAGGCGTTACTCGCTTAAGCAGCTGAAAAAGTATCATAAACCCTGAAAGACACCCAAAGAACCCTCAAGCTCATTTCTAAGGCCAGAGGACTGAAAGCTCCTGTGCCCTGGGGAGGTACCTGGGTGTTTCCACTGAGCCTGAGCATATTTAAACCCATCTGACTTTGTGTTTTGTGAGCTTCTTTCCCCACCTCTAAGCATCAATATGGACCAAGACCCTCACTTTTACCTATGGAGATCTCAGCTTATACAATAAAGCCTTGACACAGATCCATGGGTGGTGATTATGTGTCTTTGTACTCTTATCCTTTCTCTCTCTTTCTCTCTTTTCCCTATACATTTTCCAAAGCAATATTTTTATGCTTTCATATGCTATATAATAATAATAATATTGCTACATAATAACCAAAAAGGCTACATATCTCCTTTCCATTGCAACCAAATTGTTCTGAAATAAACCCTACATGTATACATTTGCAAACTTCGACTATCTCCAGTGTCATTTCACTCTAATCTGCCCCAAGGAATCTATTAACAAGAACCTAGGTTACTCTCACCTTCCTTTGTAGCACAAGGATGAATTTCTCCTGATACTAGAGCAAAGCTAGGAGTCTGAGCAGTTACTAGAAGATGTTGGACCTTCAGTGGGCTCAAAAGGTTTGGATGTAATGGCAGCAGCAAGTACAGAGGATAACAATGCAATGGAACAAAAATCGATCAGTTTTAAAGTTCTTACGGAAAAGTAGGGAGAAAATATCATCATATCACAAATACTGTTTCACATTAAGACAAGTAGGTGCCAACTTAGGCTGCTGACAAAGATGACAAGCAGCTGCCTCAATCCCTAGCAGTATTTGTAACATGCCATATTTGAAGTCAGCCTTGTCACTACAAGCTTATGATTGCAAAGTTATGTCACGTCACAGGTTGTGCTGTAAGCACATACCTTCTTCAGCTGTAAGCAATAGCCAAAGATAGTTTCTAAATCTCACTGGATTAATTATTGGCAGATGTTGCTTGACATGAATACAAAAATGCTTTTCCAATGAAAATACTTCATATAGTATTGTAACCATGTGAGTCTCATTTTCGTGGAAAATTTCTGCTTATGGACTATGAAATGTAAGACAACACTTTTTTTTTTTTAATCCTAAGTATGAGGGTTTGGATTTTACGTTTTCAAATTTTGAATGTTAAAACAGATTTTAATCTTCTCAGATGGTTTTAAACCTTTCATAAGGTAAGGAGCTACAGTGATGGAGAGAGTGCCTCTAAAATTTTCTAGCGCCTTTCTGTTGAATTTAATAGAGTAGTCGAATCTGACTGAAAGTGATGCTTGAAAATTCCTAATGCTCTGAAAATTGGTTTCAACCAATTTTTACAGTGTTATTATTTTACATTTATTTTTCATTTCAATGCCTAGTCTCATGCTAAATACTTATTTTGCAAAGGTCTAAGGCTTTTTGAGAATCTGTATTAGTGATCCAGAAAACTCCTCAGTAAACTCTTTCAAAATGCTCAGGTAAAATAAATCTGAATCACGATTTTTAAACTACTAAATTAAGGAAGTGCACTGCCATATGAAATTATTTATGCAGTGGAAGATAATTCTTGTTCTATGTGAAGTGTTTATCACCACATTTTTTCCAAATACTGATGAGCTATGTTTATTATAGACTTCTATGTGCTTTGCATTGCTGTTGACAAATTTGCCAGTTACCACTACTAGAATATATTTTCGTGCATTTTCCAAATTAATAGTGAGATATTTTATCTTCTGGCCTCCTGTTTCCCTAATTTTTATTGTATAGTCACTGATAAAAAATTCCAGTCTTCATTTACTATATGTTACTTTTTTTATTTTTAATGTCTGGTTTGGGTTTTTTTCTAGTCTCTAAGCCAATGCAAACATTAAAGTTTCTTAATTTCAAATTTTTGAAATATAGAATATAATAATTTTAGTTGGAATTCGCATCTTCTGTTCATAAAATTAGCTGATTTAACTTACAGTTTCATGCTAGACTTGTGAAAATGCTATTTTTAAGCACCAAACATATGTAAAGACTTTTACTCTCCTATTCTGCTTGCACATAGCAAATATATTCAAAACCAGAGCACTTGGTACAAAGTAACTTTAGTTCTGTGATCATAACTAAATTGATTTGGAATTTCTCTTAATTAGGCGAAACTGTTCCTAAGTTAGGAAGCTAACACATAAGCCATGGATTGATGAAATAAATTGTATCAGGATGGTGAAACACGTTTCACAGAGAATAAAGGTTGCTGTGATATCACTTTTTTTACTTCTTATGTAGTTGACTGTAAAGGTTGGTATCAAGATTCTCTGAACCTTTGTTATGCATTTGAATAGTCATTCATAATCTTTTCAAGGATCATTTGTTTGTCAGATATGGATAACTGTTGTGGATTAACACTGGCAGGCAGCTGAGCTCCACACAGCTGCTCTCTCACTCTCCCCCCTGCTCATCCCTCTCCACTCATCCCTGCTTTATTGGGATGAGGGAGAGAATTTGAAGGGTGTAAACTTGTGGGTTGAGATAAAGACGGTTTTACAGGTAAAGCAAAATCTGCATACACAAGCACAGAACAAGGATTTCATTCACCACTTCCCATGGACAGGCAGGTGTTCAGCCATTTCCAGGAAACCAGAGCTCCATCACACCCAGTTCTGACTTGAGAGGGAAAATGCCTTCACTCTGAAATCTTTCCTTCTTCTCCCAGTTTTATATGCTGAGTATGGTGCCATATGATATGGAATGCCCCTTTAGTCGATTGGGGTCAGCTGTCCAGCTGTGTCTCCTCCCAACTCCCTGTGTACCCCCAGTCTCCTCACTGAGGGGGTTGAATGAAGAGCAGAAAAGGCCTTGACTCTGTGCAAGCCCTGCTCAGCAGCAGCAAAAATATCCCTCTGTTATCAACACAGTTTTCAGCACAAATCCAAAACACAGCCCCATACAAGGTACTTTGAATAACATTGAATCAACCAAAACAAGCACAGTTAGTAACAGCCAACACTATTTTGGTAGAGTGCTGCTTCACTTTGCTTTTTCTGTCCTTTTTAAATAAGTTACATTTTATTCTTCAAGTTATGCAAATACTTTCACAAGGGTTCTCCACTACCAATTCTATTGAGTTTGTGCATGTAAACAAACAGTTCTGATTAATCTTATTCATTACTCAAATCCCTAGCTCAATATTTTCATGGGTTTTGGTTTTGGGTTTTGTTCTAAGCAAGCGACTTGGTCTTTGTTAATAGTTTGGCACACTTGTATCTATGCTAGCAAACTTCATCTGAGACAAAAGGTGACTATTATTGTGCATACTGTTATTTACAGAAGCAAGAGGTGTAGGGGACAGCAGTATTTTTCAGCCACATAACCAAAAAGCCTCTTGCAAATACTTGCACTTTTTTGTTTTATTTATTTTTTGCATACCACAGTTTGCAATCCTTATTGTATAAGATTGGCTCTGTTGTCGCTTGGGTAGCAGGAAGAAAAAAACCAGCTTGTTTGGTTATAAATAAGATTGGATGGAACTCTGATAAACCTGGTCTAGCAGAAGGTGTCCCTGTCCATGACAGGGAAGTTGGAACTAGATGATCTTTGAGGTTCCATCCAACCCAAACCATTTTATGGTTCTATGATTATAATGAATATGAATCATTACTCAGATGTGTTTCAGATCACCTCCTATTGCAAAGAATTAGTAATGCAATAAAAAGAGAAAACTTGGTATGTTGCAGTTTTACGTGACTGTATTCCTTTCTGCAAAAGGTGTTCAGCAGATATCAAACAATTTTACAGGTTTTCCTTATAAATATTTAAAATGGCAAAGGCACACAACCAACCAATGAAAGAAATTGCACTTGTCCCATGTAGAGGCATTCCGGGCTGGAGACACCTGAGGCAGAACTGAGCTTGCTTATTCCAGTATATCTAAAAATGCCCATCGTTCTGTCATGCCTAATCATATCAGCTATGATGAGCACTCAAATGAGCAGTATTGCCGTAATTTAATGTAGATGCAAGCAGTACTACCGTGTGATATCCATCATGTAGAACAGTTTTCCAGAGTATCAGGTTTGGGAAAAATCTTTCAGACTCTCATGTCTCCAGCTGATTCTGTGATACCACCCAGTAACCATCAGATAGTAGTGGCAGTCTTATGGATCAGTAGAAGAGAGGTGAGGAGAGGGGCAGGGAGGGTCTTTCCTTAATTTCTTCCATCCTTTTGAGGTACTTGCTGTTATAAGACTCTGGTCTAGTTTCTCTGACTGATAGCTGAATCACTTTCCCTAGAGAAAAGGAGTTTTTCAGAGATAGACACCTTCATAGCCATAATAGATACACTTTTAATATTTCCAAAGTTTATACTTTTAAGCAATGACCCCATGCTCTTGGTACAGCTTCAGGGAAAAATGAGGAAATTTAGTTATTACCTTAAGCTCAGAAATGCTGTATCAGCTCACTATTTTTAGTGATAAAATTATTAGCAAGAAGAACATATAAAACAATTTCCAGTCTCTTGATAATACATTATTTTGAAGTCAAGGGAGCCTTAGGGTGCAAATTAACTGCTTGCAGAGTTCTAACTATTGAATAAATATTCTAAGAGAAAAGATTACTTTTGTGTCAATACATTGGAATTAGCAATTGCATCTTATATAAACAGTATGTTATGGAAAGTGATTTACACTGTTTTGTTTAGGATTAAAATGTTGGTATTGGAAGTTATGCACTTTTTAGATGCAAGAACATATCTTTTTGGTTCAGAATTCTAGAAAAAATGAACAAAAAGTACAGGATGATTTATTTTGCTTTCAGAACTGACGGATATACAATAGCTTCTCTTCAGACATCTGAAGATATGTACTTTATATCTGGCAGCACTCTACCTTTGACTTCTTATCATAAATGATCTTATACCACCGACCAGATGATCTGCTTTTATAAGAAGTTATTTCAAGTCAGTGATCTTCCTTGTCATCTAAAGACTTGAGTGTCTTCTTTTATCAGTCCATCAACCTTAAAAGCTTTTCTTTCCTTGTCAATTATCTTGAATTCATATTTGCCTTGGTTTGTCTATGACGGACAGAAACTACATTTGAGGACTTGAATGCTATCTAAAATACAAGCTAGTGCTACTGAAATATTTTTCTTTTCATGGTATTTCTGCTTCTTTTGCTGTAATTTAAATATTATAAATTTATTTTTAGGCTCTAAATCCATTTTCTGTTTAAATATTTCTCTACACTTCCTTCTGGCAAGCTTCTTTTCCTTACTTAGTTAGAAACACTTCTACAAAGTGAAGTCAGTAGCAACAAAAACCATTTAACATTTCCACATCTTTTATTTTCACATTTGGGAAGTAAATCTTTTTTTGCTATTTAAAAAATACCAGCATTGAAGTTGGTAGGGATTTTTTTTTCCTCCATTTTTATTTTTTTTTAACATGAAAAGCTTAACAAAAATGTCAGGCTCTCAGTAGACTTTCATCAGCATTCTGTGGTGGTTCTGAATGAAATCTAATGCATTCTCCAGCCTCAGCCCTGAGGTCCCTAGCCTTTGACAGCCTGTATAATAAAAATGCAGCACATAGGAGCACTGTTTGAGATCAACATCCTTACATCTCACAAAACTAGAGAAACTTCAAAGAATGTAAGTGAACAACTTACAAAAAAGAATTTACAAAAAATCGTTCTGAATTATTCACTTCTGCTTTCATATGGTCCATCATATATTTTTTAAATATGGTAACCACTCTATAGTTTAGATAATGACCACTATCTGATTGTTATAGGTAGAATTTTTTTGGCAACATTTTTCAGGTGAAAGTTACCTACCTTTACCATAGTCTTAGATTTTTGTGATTTAAAATTCATGGTGTAAGTTGTTATCTCAGCAAGGGAATTTCAAGCAGAGAAGGTTGTAAAAGATCTATCTTGTCAAAAATTTTGAAGCCTAAAAATCCTTTTCTACTCCAGCATGAGGTGAAGGTATTTTGGGAGAAACAAACTAGGTTAGTCAAAATGCTCACTTGTAACAGAGATTCTAATTTCCTTCTGTTTCTGGCTGAGATTCTGACATTCTGAGGTTGCCAAGTAAGTCTATCCACTAGACTACTGAGGTGGTGCGAAGTCACTTTCCCTTGTGTTCCTTTAAAAAACTAATCATGAACCAGATTATCCAATGATTTTTTTTTTCTGGATGAAAATCTTATTGAAAATATTTCTACATAAAATTTTAGTTACATGAACTAAATAATTGTTCTAAAATCTTTTGGCTGAGGTTTCTTAATCAGTTCCAATTCTGATGTTGTTATAGCTGCAAAGTATTATTTATTATTTCTCTTTCTTCCCCCCATCTGCTTGACTTTGTGTTTTCCAGAATTATTTCTATTTTCTAACAGTAAGATGAAAACTGTTGTTGAAGCATCTAATTGCACAATCTGATGTTTCCAGTTAATAGAAGAGCTAAGGAAAAACAAAAAATCAAGAGACCAGCAAGACTTTAAAAGATTAGAGAAATATAGCCAATTATTTCATCGCACTGGAAGGAAATTTAGCTTGCTTCTTCTTAGAAGGGAAATTGTCATTCACAATCTAAAATGATGATAAAGATGCTATTTTATTCATTTCAGATTTGTGTATATGTATATATATGTATCTGGTTTTGGAAGACGAACAACAAATAAATGTGTAGAATATATCCTATCTGTATTTATATATTATGCTGCAATAAGAAAGAATTGTACCTCAGGTCATATATATGTCATACAAATTTGCTTATACAAAAAAAATGCTTCGGCTTGAGTGATGGTTATTGATTAAACCTTTACCAGCACACATTTGGTACACTTAAGATCTAGCACATTTATTTCCAGTATAATCAGCCATGTCCTACCATTTGAGGCATCACCTTTAAAAGGTTTAAGACGGTCATTGGGTGAAGATTCAGCATTTCCAATACTCAGACAGAGATCCATAAAGTTTGACTAGAAGGCTCACAGATGCAAATCACACACTTTAAAAATAAGGCAATAGTATTCTCTCTGAACCGGTATTTTCTTGCCACTTGGGTCTTTATTGTCAAGATGAAAGGAATTTGGTAATATTTTCTATGGCTTTTGGGAGGCAAATTATCTCCAATACTCTGATTGCTCTGAGGTATTGTGGAGGCTGACTAGCAAAGTTATGGTTGACTTCAAGCTTCCCTTTCAATATTTTAAGTAGAATGTTTTCTTTCAAGGCATTTTAAAAAAAGATTAGCAGTATTATTTCTAAGCCTTAGCTCCTTACTGGTAAATCCATTGCCCAAGGAATTCTTTTATGTATTCAAGAACATATCCATGCTCTCCAGTAAAGCTTACAGCTGTTTAAAGTTAGGAGATGTCTCACAAGAATAGCCTTTATCCTTAAAATACAGGTATCTTTATTTTGTCTTTCATTCTGATCCTTCAGGAATAGATTTCCTTTTCTAATCAAATCATGGTAAAGTATGGTAAATCAAATCATGGTAGACTAGGAGCTGGTGCATAAAGCTAAATCTCAAAACTGTGTATCATCTGAGCAACAAAAGAATTATTTGCGAACAAATGAAATTATTTTAAAAATGTGGTATCTTCTGAAATACTATGTATTGATTAGGATTTTTTGCAGCATTTCAGAATTCTGAGGAGATGATTGACTAATCCAGCACACCAAACCATGTTCCAGTGCATCAGGACAAAGGTATGCTACAATCATACCTAATATGTAGTTAAATTGAAAAGTGCTTGGGATAAAAAAAGTATTCTTTACCAAATATATTACCATCAGTGGATTTAAAAAGTGGGTTTGTTAGTCAACCATGATATATTTCTAACCTGCATCCTGCAGGAATATAATGGACTGAATCCTAATTGCAGCATCTGTAGTAGTGGCAAGTGTAATATAAATATCTGGAAGATTGTGATGTGAAATTTTTTCCTCAACCTTCATAACCAGTAAGAACTTTTTTTTTTTGTCAGTTTAAAAACTAATAAAAATGATTTTGCTACCTGAATAAATTGGATAAAAAAATTAATGATATGAAAGAAATAAGAACCCCTACAATGCTATTTATGCCAGAGGTCTTTTGAGTGCCTTTTGAAGTGGTTTGCTTTGATTTAAAATGTCTATGTTGGGTTGTAAAACACCTCTGTACAAATAGAGCTGAATGCATTGGGTAGTATATTATCAAAGTTTTTCTGCATTGTGGTTTGTGAGACAATATTTGCATTCATTATAGAAGCAAAGATTGAGCAGAATAAATTTAAAACCTATTAAGTCAGCCATATGCAATATGCATCTGCTGATGATAATAAAAAAAAAATAGCTTTGTTTTTGTTTATTTTACTGTATTTATGTATCTAAAAATCCTTGATTTATAGAGCAATAATAAGATCATATGTTCAATCTTCCTGGGCCATTATATTCATTGTATTGACAGAAGGCAGCTGATGGCACCTGACATGAATTAGGATTTTATAGTTATAGAATGAATTATGAGGCTACAAAGGAGAATCTGAAGAGTTATCATGACATTTCTCTTGTCAAAAATCTAATAATGCATAATCCTTTGGGCTGCTCTGTAACACTGAGTGTTCTGGGGTTAGACCCATTTTAGCTGGAGAAGTGACAATTATTTGTACAAAGAAATCACACCTCTTAGGGCTGGAGTCTCTAGGGAAAGATAGGTAGACAAGTCAAGGCTTCTCTAAAAGTCTAAGAAGTATGTTCCTGGCAAATATGGAAAGAAGGATGGAGGGTAAACATACTGAAGAGCAGAAATATTCTTGGGAATCAGTTTCAAATCAAATCAGCTTCAAATCAACTGATCTACTTTGTTCTTTTGCATACCGATGTTTACATGGGAGGGATTGTTAAACATCCAACATGACTGAATGGATTTTTGGATACTTTAGCACTCATCTAAAGGCACTTGAACCTGGTTGATGATTTGCATCTGCACAATGTCTGCTGAGTGTAGGTTTGCAATCATATAGCAGTGCTAATTATTAATAATCCATTAGATGTTCCTGAATTTGCAACCTTTTTGTTATGGTAAATTTCCAAAATAACTAATTTTTGGATTAATAGCCTTTTATAGAAAATTTTTTTTTGCTTTCAGAATCCTAATTCTGCAATTGGATTGTTTCCTTGCTCTTTAATCTCTTGGTTTATAAACATGTACACCGACAAAAGAATGAAATCTGCTTTGATATTTTCTTTCTTCAACAGCGATAAAACCAGCTTCTTTATGTTTTTTATTGACTAAAATGTCGATTTTTTAATTTTACATTTTTATCATTTTCATGCTTTAGCAAGAACCATGAGCACCCATGATTGTTGCCCATTTCCTTACATGGCAGTAGAACAATCTCTGCACTTGTTTGCTAATTCATTTGAAAAAAGATGTTACGATAGTAACTTTTTTGTCATGCTGTATATTGTTGACAATACAGTTTTGCCCTGTTTATCTTCTTCCGTTTTTGTTTTTTTTTTTTCCTGGTTCTGGTTTGGTCTAGTTGTCAGCAGTCTCATTTAAATTATTTAACTTCTTTTTCACTTGCTTGTGAGAATTCTTGAATTCATTTTGATGCATTTTCTGTGGTGGTTTTTTATTTTTTTTTTTATTAGTCACTTTGCATGCAATCATATATGATGTGGAGTTTTGGCAACTCAATTCACAAGGCACTGTCACATGAATAATGTGTTTCTAGACTTCTGCACATGCCTATTAACCTGATTGACCTCAAATCCCTTTCCAATTTCTAAGAAGTTTCCTTCTATAGCAATACTCTATATGTTGCACCTGATCCAGTCTTTTTATCCAGTAGCCCATTTTAACCCTTATTCTTTACCTCAGCCACTAATCTCTAGTTTGGAACCTTGACAAATACTTTTGAAACTCTGAGTATATTACATCCACTGAATTCCCCTTATCTCTTACAGCAGCAGTATCTTCAAAGAACTCCAATGGGCTAGATAAGCATAACAGTTCCCTGCCAGAGTCCTTGCTAGTTATCCTTAATCAAACTATGCTTCTCCAGGTGTTCTCCCTACTGCAAAAGCCTGTGTGAAATAGTTTAAATAATTTTCTTCATGAAGTACTATCTACAGTTTGCTGTTAAGCCATTTCTGATTACTTCAAATTTAAATATACAGTTTTCCTTGGCTTTAGCTAATTCTGTTTTCCTTCTAACTGGTATATATGCTATAACAACATTTTTGTTCACATTTTAAACATTATTATGAATAGATGATTACTCTTTGATATGTATGTGGTCTAACCAGATCTATTACTATGATCTGTGTTTGTCACTTAGAGAGACACTTGCAAAGTAGTTCTGCTGTCTGTTAAGTAGATTAGTTGCTGCTTTAACAAATTGCAAAGTGAATCTATTATAACAACGTTGAAATTTTAGTCAAAATTTGTTTAAATTTTTGCTCAGTTTTGGACCACTCCTAAATTCACAGCAAATTATGTCAGGAGTGTTCTTCTTTGAAAAACATTAGTAATTTACGTGAGGGATAATTCTTCTTATTATTCATGAAGAAATGTTTATTCAAATCAAGGCGCAAGTTACCATGTTCTTTAGCTTTTGCCTCTTATTCCTGTGTATACTGTCCTGACAACTCTAATAACCAAGTGTAAAAATTATCCATGCATTTCCTTATTTTGAAATAACTTTTCTGTGGACTGTTATGTAAGTGTATATGACTCCACTGGTAGATACGTAAGTATGTGATAAGAAATATGACAATAAATATAACTGGGGGAAGGGGGAGAATGAAACACCTCTCCTCTCCTCTCCTCTCCTCTCCTCTCCTCTCCTCTCCTCTCCTCTCCTCTCCTCCCCTCCCGTCCCCTCCTCTCTTTTCTCACAGACTTAGAGAAATTATAGTACTGCTACATTTAAGTTGTCTGAGTCTTTCTACAACTTCAGTCTGTAAAAGTCAGGTTTAACTCTGATTATTTTCTTTGTTTGGGTCTCACATTTTTATTCTGTACCTTCTAGACAGATCAGTAAACACACTAAACAGTCCTTATACATGACAGATGAGAAATACCTGACCTACTCTTCTTCAGCAGTACCTGTCAAGGCATTAGAAGTGAATGGTTTAAGAGGTTCATTCCCAAAGCAGTCTGGAGTACAAGGGTATGATTTGCCTATCCTATTGCTGCACCATTACTACATTGCTGACTGTGTTGGGGTGAGGTTGTCAATACAATCTCACTGCAGATGTTTTTGTTCTCACCGGACCATGCCAGATCCATCTTTCTGCAAAGTGGCCAGCCACAATTCTGCAATAGACTGGCACTAGGTAAAGCTTAGACAATTACATAATGGAAATGGCAAGTACTTAATCCTGCCTTCAATCCATATGTCTTTCCTTCCTTCTGTCTGCCCTTCCTTTCTTTGTTCTCCTTGATTTCACTAAAAGTTTTCTGTTTAAGCAGTTGCCAGAGACTTTAGTAGACCAACCACTCGAGTCATTGCAGCTGAAGCAAGTATACTGTGGGCTTGTTTCTCAAAAATGACATGTAACTTTTATCAAGCCTGCAACTCTGAAGCATTTACCTTTCTGTCACGAGAGATGGAGTCTCCTGTGCACAGAAGAGCTACAAAAGGATTTTCTGTCTGAAACAGAAAATTTCCTTGTCCTCTTGCCACCTTCAGGTTCTGAATTGCTGTGACTCAATCTGGCTACAGCTGTTTGATAGTTCTTTTTGCATCTGACATGCTTTATTGTTGCTCTTGATTGTGGTAACACTAAGTGCCTGTGCTATCAGGAAAAGCCTGGAAATCAACAAGTGGAGTGAAATTTCTCTTGCTTAATAGTGGTGCCTAAATTGCTGTTTGCTTTCAGCAGTGCTTAACTGCTGATTTTATAGTGGGAATATTTTTTTTTTTTTATGATTCTCTCTCACCACTCTCATAGCTAAAAAAATTTGCGGGTTATAATAATTTCTCTAACTTTGGAAACTGGTTCCTGGAAATTATTTATATTTGCAGCTCTCATTTGCAGATTAGCCTATAAGAAGAGATTTAACAAGATTTGCCCTGAAAATCACGGCTATACTGTCTATGAAAAAGTTGATGATTTTAAGGGAAAAAAAATCCTTATTTTGATGTGTTTTTAAGAGTATGGCTATCATTTATTTAAATTGAATGACAACAAAATATTTTAAATATAATAATTAAGAAATAAAATAGAATGTTTGATGAATAAATGTATAAAACAATGTACTCAATTTTCTTTTAATTTTCTTCATGTTTATGACTGTAATTTTTACCATAAGGAAAACACTCATTTTTTGTGAAAGAGCTTTTCCACCTCTTGAGCATATTATTGTTTTTCTCTCCCCAATATGTGTAAGCAAGGTAAGTTCATACATTTCTAGTACTTTGTAGATATCTTGTGGCTGAGAAACTGGCCAGAGCACCGAGAGAATCAAACTGCAGTGTAACATTGATTCTGTGTGAATGTATTCTGTCATGGAGAAAGACACTTGGTAAAATGTGTTGTGTGTTCTCTGCCATGGTCTTTGGTGGTTATAACTAAAATGCTGTGCTGTAGCTTTAGGGAAGGTTACTGAACAATCAGTTGTTAAAGGTTCTATATAGCATTAAGTTTTGAGTGTTGACTGGCAGAATTCAGGGTCAAGCACCTTCTGTTAAAGAGTATCTGTGTCTGAAATATGTCCAGATTTTGTAAAGATAGATCCTTTGTAACAATTGCAAAGTTGAAAGTTACTTTTAATTTTTGTGAATTAAAGTGAAAGTTGGGTCTATTAAAGCTTTGACAAACATCACAAGTTCAGGATGTTTTCCAAAAATAAAGACATTGGTCTTTATTTATAGCATAAAACTACATTTAATTATGTAAGTTACATTACAAGGTTGAGGAATATTTTGGAAAAATTTTTTCCTTAGTGTCAGTCTCCAATAACTGGAGTGAGTACATGGCAGAGAAGTATCTCTGTCTAAATACATGTCTTTAGAGACCTCATAATACATGCACACACTGTTAGACTCCTCCTCCTTCCAGCTGGTAAGCAGTTTAGTTATCATTTTGAAAGCATTTTCTCTGAAAAGAAAAATGATAGGATGACCTCCAAAAAAAGGAGGATTCTTCAGTACATTCACTTTCATATAATATCATCTTTTTTAAGCTACTACTTAAGTAGAGGCAAGGTCTGCATCATGCTGAAAATGCGTATTCCTTGAAATTCATAAAACAGAAAATGCTTATATGACTTTAAAAGGATTACCCTTACAATATTTTCTGAAAAAAAAAGTTTATAATTTGATCCATATAGCAGAACATAATTATATTACCTTCTTCTCCTGATATACATATACTTCATATGTCCTTTTTTTTTACAATATTATCCTTCACGTTACCCTCCTTGGAGCAGACCTCTGTATCTTTCCTGTCTTTGAACTGGATCACAAATGAAAATTCCTCCTCCAGCCCCTATCAGCATTTTACTTTCAGTATGAGTATTTTAGCTTGATTCAATTTGCTGATCTAGTTCACTCTGTGGCCCTACAGATAGTTGTACTTACAAAAACAAGCGAGCAGCACAGATGTGGATACAAGCATAAGGCAGAGAGAGAATAACTGCTTCAACTTGTACTGCTTAAGAGAGAAACAACTATGGACACACAGCCTCAGTTAAACATTTATGAGGAGTTGTGTGGATATACTGTGCACATATCTTGGATCAGTGCAATTTTTCTTTCTTTCATAAAGTACTTGTCATCAATCTTCTGCAAGCAGTAAGTGAAAACAGAAGCTGTCATCCATGCCCTGGTATCTGCCTTACACCCTGCAGGCAGCAAACATCAGCTCAGTTCTCTTAAACACCAGGCCTTTCTACTTTGCTTTTTGATAGCCAGAAGTTTTGCTTTGTCTGTCATACTGTCCAACATAAAGATGTGTTAGATTTTTTTCCTTCCTTCATTTTAAGGATCTGAAGGATGATGGAGAGTTTTTCTCTAGAATAATGCCCTTCTCTCATCCCAGCTGTGTATAGTACCCGCTAGGCATAGCAAAACAACTGTAGCTGGATAGCAGTCAAGAAAACTACATTCAGGACATAAAGATCTGATTTAACATATTACAACAAAACAAAATACAGTATAGCTGCAGAAGAAAATGTCAGTGAAACATATGGCTTGACTTTGCAGTCTTTCAGAAAATAAAAGTTTTGCCTCAAGAATTGCAGGCTCAGGCTTTCAATCTTCATTGTCTGAGATGATTGCATGATATTAGGCATTGTGTTCTTCAGCTCTTCAGCATCTGGATGTTATGAGATGCTTTAAGGAGAGTGTCATTCTTGATGTTCTGCCATAGCTCTAAATTGCTTATTGTCTACCAGTTTGCATTACAGATGTGGATTTTTGCCTAAAGTAACATTAAAACACAATATATATTCCTTTTTGTTAGAAAATTCACCATTAGTATGTGTGGTTTACAGACTCATACTCCAAATTATGAAATGAGTATATAACAATCTTCATGGGTAACTGAGAAAATAATGAAATTTTTCTTGTGTTTGCCAGACAAACACGAAAGGAGAGCTTTTACAAACGGGCTCTTATTTCTGTTCCAAATTCTAACAGCCCCAAAGGAATAAGGACCTGATAAATCATAACAGCTATTTTTAGTGTCTTGTGTAACAACCTACTTTGTAGCTTTTAGAAACTTCTAACTCATACATTGCCTTGGTGATCTGCACTACTTTTTCTGGGGATGTTAGAATTGAGCTGGTGTGTACCTTTAAAAAATATAGTAGATTTACTAGTTAGTGGTCCATTTCTTTAAATATTTTTCCAGCTTTCTAGAGATTTCAGTATAAACAAATAAAATGTTAATTTTAAGAAGTTATCTTGGTTCTGGCCAGGACAGGGTTAATTTTTGCTGTAGCCAGGAGGGGGCATGGCCAGAACCTGGAGGTTATTCTATACCACCTCACAGCACTGCCAGGGGCATGGGGAAGGGAGTCTCTTATGGGGAAAAGGGATTCCTTTGGGTGGAGGGAGCAT
This sequence comes from Eulacestoma nigropectus, assembly GCA_013397775.1. NCBI lineage: Eukaryota > Metazoa > Chordata > Aves > Passeriformes > Eulacestoma > Eulacestoma nigropectus. The sequence continues at coordinate 163,128 of VZTE01003314.1, read as the reverse complement.
GGCAGAGGGAGCAGTCAGGTGATGCCAGTTCCAAGCAACCAGGTGTGAAGCCTTTGCTTATCTTGCCCACTTTGTTATTGATAATGTAGCTATTACTGTTAATTTTCTTATCTCATTGCTGTTTCCAGTAATTTGTTCTTCGTTCAGCCTGTGGTCTTTAACTTTTGTGCCTCCAATTCTCCTCTTCATCCACCCGCATGAGGAGAGGGAGAAAGAGAAGGATTGAATGAGCAGTGGATGGTTTCAGTGGGAATGCTGGATTGGGGAATACCATTCCTAAATCATGACAGAGTAATTTGGTGCCTCATGTGGGACTTGAAGGGTTAAGATAACAACAGATCTGACCAGAGCAGGTTGGAAACAAATTTGTTCTGAGTATATCTTGTATTAAGTCCAGAGCCACTGGACACATATTGCTTGGTCTGTTGGTATGGTTGTAGTACCTAACCCTGTATATGTTTCCAAATATTCCTGTATGTGCACATCCCCTTGCTCTTTTTCAGAGCAGGGAGAGGGATCAGGATTTCTTTCTTGCTGTGATGTGTGCTATCAGCTTAGGACATGATAACATCAAGGGCAACAAGGGTCATTTAGGATGTCTCTTCAGTGCTGCTCTTCTGCCCTTACCTCCGGTGCTACCTCTGAGAGTCCATTAATAATTGTACCCAACCAGTGGCAAGAACAAGGGAGGATGATTTTCCCCAGCTT
>VZTE01003314.1:144308-162325 GCA_013397775.1 Eulacestoma nigropectus | reverse complement strand
TGTTGCAACAGCTTTTGAGACTCTTGAATCCCCTTTGGATGTTAAGGAAAGCATGTTCTTGTTACTAAATCTGCCAGGCCTCCTCAGCATTTAGTCAAGATAGAGATTTCTAGGGAGGTGAGGTTCTTCAGAGATCTCCCCCAAGGGCAGATAGTCATGAGCAGCATAGAAAGTGAGAGAAAATGGGTCATCTTTTGATGGATCATTTTGCTTCAATGGTTTGGAAGTTTACCCCAGAGCAACTACAGGACCCTGATAAAGTGGCAGAATACCTGAAAAGAAAATTCTGTGGCAGTTCCAGAGAAGCGGGAAGTTATGCAATGTTCTGGGCCCTGGCTGCTATTTATTGGACACTGCTCATTACTAGACAGCACCCTCAGGGGGAGGAGGGGGAAGGCAGGCCAGCAGGCACCATGGCTGCTCAAACTGCAGCTGAACCAGAGGAACAACCTGTGATGCTTGGTAGCAGTCACCCCCATACAGAAGAAGAAATCCAAAACCAAGTCCGTTCGCTCAGTGAGGGATGATGAGGAAGCAGGAATCTTGCAACAGGAGGAAGAGGCCAGACCAGAGATAATCACTCAGTCCCTATCTGACTGCAAGATATGCAAAAGGATTTCAGCCACCAGTCAAGTGAGTCCCTGATGACCTGGCTGCTCCAATGCTGGGATATTGCAGCCCACGATAAAAAAGCAGATGGTAGTGAAACCAAGCAACTGGGATCCCTGTCCTGGAATTTGGGCATTGACAAAGGGGATTGGGAAGAGGACTGAAACCCTCAGTCTCTGGAGGCAACCCTTGTCAATCATGAGGGAAAGTATTCTCTCAAGGGTGATCTAGTAGTGCGCCCAAGCCGGTGGAACGCCATGGAGAGAGGTGTCCAGTGCCTGAGAGAATTAGCTGTGCTGGAGGTAATCTATAGCGATTCAAATAATGAGCAGCCCTCTGTAGATCCAGATGAGGTCCAGTGTACACAATCCATGGGGCAGAAGTTTGTATGGAGTGCACCCTTGTCGTATGCCAACTCACCGGCACTGCTGTCAACGAAAGAACAGAGCCAGCTCTGGCAATAGGAAAATTGTCTTTTTCATGCCTTAGAATATCCTCTGAGTCCTAACCATGCCCCCTGCTGGCTACTGCAAAAATTGACCCTGTTCTGGCCAGAACCAAGACAGAAGTGAAGAATGAGATCCTGGATTTGGACTAACACGAACGTCATACTAAATGTAGAGCAGAGAAGAAACACAGCTATTGATTTGGATCAAAGTGAAAATCCATATTTTGAAGCATTCTGTGTCTGTAAATGTGCAGAATAAGGTGCTGCAGAGAGAGATGCAAGAAAGCTTTCAGTGGATGAATTTTGAACTTCTGTTCATACAGCTAGAAAAGGTATCAAAACAGTGAACAAAATGCTACCTTGGAGTGTGTTGCTTTATTTCCAAACAAACAAATATTTATTTTAATTTCTTTTGTCTGGTCTTCCACAGTACTGAGCTGTGTTTAACCCTTATAAAAAAACCAGCTTCTGAAATGCTTCTGAAAGCTCTGAGGCTTGGATACCTAATTCTCATTCAGAGGGATGAATATTAGCAAATAATTTAAGATTCTGATCTGCAATGGCTATACTTATGCTGGAAAATTGTAGAGGCAAATACACAGGATCATTCAATGGTGTTGAACCTGGATAGCACAGGACAACAACCAACATGCATGCTGGCCATGTCTGAACATCTGTGACTGCTTTCTCTTTTTCAAATTCAAGATGATGTCCAGAGATTTTTCTGAAAGACTGATACTTGGTTGAGATTAAAACTGCATTAATGACCATTCTAACATTTTTACAGATTAAATTATTTTGCTCCAGTGCCTGGAACTGGTCCTCTGTGGCACTGCTTGTTTTACTAGCACCAGTATCACAGAATCATAGAATGGTTTGGATTGGAAGAGACCTTTAAAACTCATTTAGTTCCACCTCCCCTTCCATGGACAGGGACACTTTTTGCTAGATGACGTTACTCAAAGCTTCATCCAACCTGATCTTGAACACATCCATGGATATTGAATCCGCAACTTCTCTAGGAAACATGTTCCAGTGCCTCGCCACCCTCGTAGTAAACAATTACTTCCTAATAGCTAGTCTAAACCTATCCTCTTTCAGTTTAAAGTCATTCTCCCTTGTCCTATCACTATATACTCTCGTAAAAAGTCTTTCTCCTCTTTCCTGTAGGCCCTCTTTAAGTACTGTAAGGCTGCTTTAAGGTCTCCTTGTAGCCTTCTCTTCTACAGGCAGCATAACTCCTACTCTCTTAGCCTGTCTTCAAAGGAGAGGTGCTCTGGCCCTCTGATAATCTTCGTGGCCCTCCTCTGAACTTGATTCATAAGGTCTATGTCCTTTCTTTTTCGGGGGCCCCAGAGCTGAACACAGTACCCCAGGTGGGGTCTCGCAAGAGCAGAGTGGAGGGGAAGAATCTCATCCCTTGACCTGCTGGTCACACTTCTTTTGATGCAGCCCAGGGTGCAATCAGCTTTCTGATCTGTGAGCACAATTGCCCATTCATATTCAGTTCTTCATCCACCAGTACCGCCCAGCTGTTCTCTGCAGAGCTGCTGTCTATAACATAAATTGTCTTAGATTACAAGTCTAGCCAACACACAGAGTGGTTTCATGAAGGTATCTTTTGGGAGATGGCATTTTCAAAATGTATTTGAAATTTGCCTTGCAATTTCAAATAGAAGTTCGATCAAAATGTGTTGTACTCTGTATAATACGAAAACGAGAACCTACATTGACAACATTTTAAAAAATTAAAACCCTTACTAAAAATGAAATATAACAACTAGTTTGGTGAAGTCATTCTTCAAATTTGTGCTACGAAATATTTATCTAAACTTCTCAGAATACATACAATTAATCTTTAAAAGAATTGCACAAATCCTTTTATTGCTCCTGTCTGAAATTATCCATATAAATGAATTGTTGTATTATTTTCCTTAATTCAAGGTCCATTCATTATCCAAGGTAAATTTCACTTGCTGTCTTCTTACTCCATCCTAGTCGTTCTAGTTATCACAGTTTTTTCTGGCAAAATTGTTTTACATTTGCCTAAAAAAATAACTCCCTTGAAATGAAATGTCAACAGACAACAGTAATTGACTGAAAATACAGGTTCACTTTGTATCCTTCTCTTTTATAACACCTACACACCATGAAATTGTTTAACAACTAAGACTTAAAATGATACTTTTATAGCCTAGACTGAGTCTACATCTGTAAAATTCAATTTTGCTGAAAAATAATGCTACACAATGTACCATTGGCCTCATACTTTCCTGAGGTTCTTTTGATAAAGACCCTTAGCAGTTCCTTCTCAGCAGTATGCTACCTCCACTGATCAGAAATGGTAACATACTAAAAATTAAAGATGTATCACAGCTGAAAGTAAATTCCATTTATATAAAAACAACATATAGCTACTCTAATTAAAAAAAAAAAAATTCATGGTCTGTGTATGTATGCAAAAAATTATTTTTTGCTTTAGGTTCAGAATGTATACCCTCAGACTTATGGTATTAGAATGTATGACTTAGCATTTGGGGGGTGTGTTGGGTGATAGGAAGAAGAATGTAATTACATATTATTTCCCAGGTTAAGAAATGAAAATTGAAATTTTGTCAAGAATTTAAAAATACAGACTGTATTTTATAAGGTGATTTATTCTTTCTTTTTTTCTTTTTTCCTAATCCTTTTTCTTCTTCATTTTCTTTTTCTTGGTTGAAAGAAGGAAAAGAAGTGGATATGTGATGAGAGGTGATGCAGAAAAATCAATTCTGTGGGACAGACATAAAAAAGCTTTTTCATCCCATCAAATCCATGGGACAAAAAATAGGAAAACTGTGCCCTTTTAAAGCCTTCAAGATGTTAGTTTTTCTAGGTTGTTGATATTTTTGGCAAGTATCTTGGAGAAATCTATATGGAAAAGATCTGTCTCTTTTTAAAGGTCTTCTCTAATTCCTGTTAGACTGTTAATAGTCCACAGGAAACAACACTGAGTGACATTACTAACGTCTCTTCAGAAATACTTGAACATTTAACTCTGGAAAACATAATGGTCAAAGGTATATGCCTCTGATGGGAAAATGTTTGGATAGGGAGTTCCAGCTTATATGCAGAGGGAGATCAGTGAATTTCAAGGGAAATGAGCACATATGTGGTGAATTGACCTCGACTAGCTTTCAAGTGCCTACCCAGCTGCTCTGTCACTCCCCCTCCTCATCAGGGGTACAATATAGGATGAAAAGCTGAGATAAAGATAGGGAGATCACCTGCTAATTACTTGTCAATTACTATCAAGAGTAAAACAGACTCAATTTGGGGAAATTAGAATTTCTGCAAAATCATGAAATTACTAGATGATATAAATACAGAATCATTACTCACATAATATTATTATACTGGAACTAGCTCAAGGAAGTAGGAGATGGGTTTGAAACATTTTTTTAAAGGTATGGATTTTAGGCAGCAAGTGGTGAAATGTTGGAATTTGTTGCCACAGGTAATTATAGAAACAAACAATATCAACAGATAAAAAAATGGATTACACAAACTCAAGGACTATAAATAGATAAAGAAGGCTTACGTGCCTTATGGCTATGTGCCTTCCAATGCCCTTAATCCAATGGCTGGGGATTCGAGGGTAGCGTCCACTTTGAGGGCCTTGGAAGATGGTCAGGTTTATGTAGCTTTCATTAGTAGCATCTCCTATGCTCACTCCTCTAGGCAGACCAGACTACCTGTATGATGCTCTTAGGGCATTTCTAATGCTTGTATGTCTGTCATGAACATTCATTCACTTCTTTTTCTAATTCAGAAAGAAAAACAAGAAAAACATTATCCTCTATGCAAATTCCCTTTTCCTGAACTCAGCCACACATGTATCTACCTCCTTACGAATATTTGAGTGGAAATTGGCTTGTAAATTTCAGGAATATTTCAAACAGAGAACTAGCTACATCATGGGTTGTTTCAGTTCTCTGGATTTTATTTTGGTTTTGTTGGTTTTATTTTTTGGTGGTGGTGTTGTTCAGTAATTCAAGCTATTGCACATCTTTGGTTTAGTCTGCTCTATTGTTTTATTTCTGGTTCATCTTTTGGGGCATAATTTCTCTTCCAACAATGGTGTAGAAACAAGGGGATACTCAATAGACATCTGAACTGAATTGATATGTGCCTGAAATTCCTGGGGCTTGTATATATCTGTAACTGTAGCTTCTAAACATAGGAAACTGTCTTTTCACAATGACAGTTAATGTTGATGAATGGTTAGAAAATGGCTTGGATGATGCATGTGATAATGTTACTTTACAGTAAATTACAATGGCACAATAGTCCCATTAACAAGTGATTCACATGAGCTGGAGGCTTTTTGTTGTCTTTACAACACAATAAACCCCCACTTCTCTTCAAATAATGATGTTCATTGCAAATCATTGTGCTAGTGTTTATATTTTAAGTTTCTCATTTATTAATTTTCTCTTTCCATGCTGGCCCTTTTATATCTTGTCTAACAATGAAATCACTGTTGCTGACAGTGACGTAACCACAGCTGCAGTCAACCTGCTGCTACAACGATTGTGGTGCAAATGTGGATAAGGACTATGGTCAGTGATTTTTTTTCTTTTTTTTTTTTTTTAAGGAAGTCTTAGGTAATAACATAATCACTGACCTTTTTCCTGTTCTGTAGTTGTAGTTAATGGCTAACCGCATCTGTATCAGAAAATCATTCTTCTGCAGAATAGGATAAAATATGTGAAGGTGATAAGAAAGAATGGTTGTATCTTGTACATAACTTCAGTAACAAGTATCTTTTGTTTCCTTATTTTTTTTCCTACAAGTGTTTGCTGGGAGCTATAATATATCCTAAAAATAAGAGACCTGTAAATAGCTGATGTTCCATTTGGAAGATGTTGATTTCATTACAGAATATGGATGTTTACTCCACTCTTAATTCCATGAAGAAATCAAAGGGATCTTGAAGAATACATACGGAAAAAAAAGACAAATTTATTAAAAAAATTATTTCAGAGCTGTAATAATAGAAGGAGAATAAAAAGTTGTGATCCTTGAATAATATTTTGAACTGATCTGAATTGCTTAAAGGATGTGGCTCTTTGTCTGCAATAAGCAGTTTGTTTAACAATTGGTGTGTGCAATTAATTCTCAAAACAATGTCTCAGCCATACCCTCTCTGTGTTCAGTTTCTCATTATGCCATTGGATTGTTCTTGACCTTACATAACTCATATTGAGTCATCTGCTCACCTGACCATTGAATTATGTGACCTCAGATCGATCCGTTATATCTTGCAGTTGTTACTTGCAGTGCTTTTTGTCTGTTAAACAGATTTAATGCCCTATATTACTCCATAACTATGTCTCAACTAGACAAAAAAGTAATGTTTGATTATTAGAAGCCTGAATCTTTAAATTCCTCAGGAAAAGTCTTATCTGAATATATGATATTAGGTCTCTTTTGCAGAAACATTTTTCCACAGTTTCAAAGTTATTGAGTGAGCCTTTATCTGAGACAGAGGATGTTGGAAAAAAAAAAAAAAAGAAGGATTGAAACTGTATGGTCATAAAGCTAAAATAAGAGTTTGATCCAGACATTTCAGTCTGATTTTCTTCCAATATGAAAAGCAGTGTATAGGAGTGTATTTGGCTTTAGTGCAATAAAGGAAAAAAAAAAAAAAAAGGAAAGTGGGAAAAGAAGCATTTATCTTCAGGACAGATGCTTCAGCCAATAAGAACTATTACTGTTTCCCTCTGATTACAAAATGTTACAAGTATGTTCTCTTCACCCACAACTTAAGCTCATAACTTGAATTCATACTCCTTGAGTCCAGCTGAATGCAGAGCTTTGGGTAGTGGTTCGACCCATTGTAGTCACTGCCAACATGATGGAGAGTGACGATATCCAAGTATCAGGGAACACATTTTAATACTTGCTATGATCCTCTCTGAAGTTGTACTGTGCTGCGACTGTGGTCCATCACCAGGACAAGAACAAAAAATTATGAAAGCTGCCATATTCATGGCAGCTGAAGTACAATAAGGCAGAGAAAGTTGTGGCCCTACCTCCAGATCAGAATTTAGTCAGTGGACTCTTGGCAACATTTTTTGTCATCCTCAAACTTCCATCACATACTTTTGTGCCCCCTCTTTTTCATCACCTCATTCTAGAACCCTCATCCCTCGGATTTCTCCTCTCCCATGTTCCTAAATACCAAATTTTTCTTAAATATGTATCTCTTTTATCTTCACATGACCCAAGATATACAGATATCAGAGCTACAAGCATCATTTATTTTCTCTTTACATCTTGCAATTTGCTATTGGCTTTACTGCTGCCCTACTTACCACTGCATTCAGCTACCCAAACTCTGATTCTTGTAAAAAACACAGATACAGGCTGTAATCATTAGAAAAAAACCTTTCATATGAAATTTTTAAAAAAGCAATGATGATGGAAAGCCAACACTAATAGTCAAAGTGTTTCTTAGAAAAAATATTCATGGGCTTTACATTAGCATGTAATTGTGGTATTGAAGTCTTGTTAACAATTAATTTGCATTAAAATCTTAAGCCTGCTGTGCCTAGATAAAAATACAGGTTGATTAACACTTAATGCTTCCGTTAGTCTTTCTTGCTCATTAACATCCATGAATTCTCCTTTTTTTTCTTTTTATATTTCTGAAGAAACATTAAGAGAAGATTAGTATTTTATCAATGAGTGAAGGTAGGACTAATTCAGTGCTTTGGCCACTGCTACAGCTGCATTCACTGAATCATGCTATTTCAGCAGTAGCTACAATTCTTCTGTGACAACTGCTCAAGTACAAACCTGGCATTAAGAAATCTGCATGTACACAGAGTAAATATACATAGGGATTTACTAATGTGCTGTAGGTTTTCTTTAAAACAAGATGATAAAAAGATACAATATATGGAAGAATATTTCTTGTTATTTCTTGCAATGTGCGAAATTAAAAGTTGAGAAAACTAATGTGTTCCACCAGGAAAATATTGAAAACATACACTTCTCATTATCAGTAGTTTTAGGCAAGAGTTCTTTCATTTATTGCAAAGAGAATCTCAAACCTTCACATTTTTTACCCCAAACAAACAATAGAGAAAAATAGCAGATATGAGTTTCTATTTATTTTTCCCATAGCAAATACTTCAATGGGATTCCTTACGTATGAGTCCCCACCCTAAACTGGAGACTTGCAATATTTTTAAATACCTTTGAGGTCCTTGAGCAAATGACTGTACATATGTCAAGTGAATCTTCCCAAGTTTCTGTAGCATATAATATCTGACTTTTAGAAACCTGAGAAACATATGCTGTTCCTAATTACAGAAACATGGCTGTAACCTTCACAGTAACCTTGTGAATCAGGAGCATCTCCTCTTTAGGCACGAAAGTAAGGCTTTGAGTTATGGGTTCTGGTCTTGCATCAGACTAGCCTGATATCTGTGTCTGGGTAGCTCTTCATCCCTTCTCTTCCACCTGGTGGAATTACTATCCCTGTAACAGTAAAAATGTGGAAGATCATGTGTTCAGGCTTCAGCTGGAGCAGTTCCAAGCTGGGAGTATTACACTCAGTTGTCATTACTTAGAGTTTAATACACTTGACTGTGAAAGGTGCAGTTCAGGACCCTCCTTACAATACATATTGGTTTTAACTGCCACAACTGAGGTAGCTGCCAGCTCCCACTGTGGCTGGAAACATCCTTGTCTGAGAGAACAGACTTGACAAGGCTGTCAAAACACCAAAGAGAACTATGAAACTCTAGGAATACAGCTGCTGGGATTTGGCAGCAGAGATAAAATTCTGGCTGGATAAGAAGATAAAAGGCACACTTAACAAATCTGGGAATTAATGAAATCTACTAGGGATATGATGTATCCACTTGCCCAGTAGGGATTTTCATGCAAAGCTACATAAGGATGCTTTTACGTGCATTTTAGCGCTCTTATAATCTCTTATCTCAAGATTCTGTAAATCTGAGTCAATCATTTGGATGCTGTAGTGTGTCAGGTGCCAAACTATAGAAAACTACATACGAAACTAGAAATCAAACCATCCAGCCAGGTGCACAATGAACCAAGATACCTTCATATGGGTCTCTCACATGCCAGCTCAGTAGAAATAATAATAATTTGTTCTGTCCTAGATCTGATCCTGGCAAGTATGAGGTAGGGAGAATTCACATTGCTATTATTCTGGAAGTAAAGTTCATTTCAGGCACAGCTTCAGCAATTTGTCTTCTGTCATCTATATTTGAAGTGTCTGTGTAGAAGTTCTCTCAGGGATTTTAAATGCAAAGGTGTAATACTCTTGTGTTTCCATGACAGAGAGAATGCCCAATCAAACATTCAGTTGGCCTCTAGATCTATGCACTGTAAAAGTGCCAGTAATTTAGAGCTCAACAGTGAAAGAGGTAGACGGATGAAAGACACAAGACTGAATTTACTGAATTTATTTATTTTCCTAAGAAATAAGAAAACCAGCTCCATCTCTAGAGATGAACCCAGTTCAGTCAGAGAAGGTGGATGTCTTAGTGTCTCTACAGTGCCTTTTTGAATCTCTGTTGCGGTGCTCATGAAACTGATATGCCACAATCATGTGTTGATGTAGCTTAAAAGTCTGTCAGAGATAAAAGATTTCCACGTTTTCTTGGTTTTCTTGTATGACAGCTATGAGAGGTGTTAGCAGACACTGCAGACAGTCCTTTGCTGCTCTGTGGGAAGAGAGGATGTGTCAGCAATTGCAGCAATTGCTCCACTCTGTGGAGAGTGAATCTTCTAGAAGAGTGTTGTACCAGTGCTGGAGAATTACATGGTGGTGCAGGGCATTTGCAGCATTTGATTCCAAACTTTGCTTGGGATCAGCTCTCATATCAAAACTTAACTCCATTCTATAGAAAAGTACAAAATGCACAGTGCTCTTACTTCCCTTAAGAAACTTATTTTATTTTTGACTTGACAGGATTTGTTAAACTTCATAACATTCCTGAGGACTTTCTTCTTTCACAAGCATTCAACTTAAACTTTTGTGGTACTTCAATATGGAACTTTGAGGGGTGCTTCAAGTTTGGTTTTAAGGGATTCTTGGTCACAACTTCTTAGCTCACTGAATTTCTTTTTTTAAGTTTTTCTTCTTGTGTTTCTGTAGAAAAAAGAATTTTATTTCTGCATAATAGACTTATTTTCTGGTTAGCAGAGTGAAAGAGAGAATGTGGGACTGGGTCCTTAGCTGATGTAAACTACTGGGTAGTGGGGTTTTGTTGCTATAAGTAAAAATTTATAACAGATTACTTTATTCACAGTTTTGAAAAAAAGTGAGGTTTTAGGCAATGGAATTTAAGGGAATCTGACTCAGAAAAGTGAGCTCATTTTGTCCTTTTATCCGAGAGAGAAAACAAAATCTCTCAGAGCCACTATTCATCACTTTGGTTTCTTTAACATGTCCAGTTTTTCTGCCTTCAGAAACTCAAGCAGATTTTAGACAATTGTGTCTTGATTCTGATGTTTTTGAGGTCTGTTTTGAAATGGAAGTTGGCCTATTTTTAAAGATAAGGATAGTAAATTATAATATGTTTCAAGAGGGGTTTGCTACAGCAAAAGCAGCTGCTCTTCAATACTCTTTGTGCCTCTTTATATTTACTAGCTCCTCTTGTAGCCACATCATCCTATAGCTCAGTGATGGGCATTTTGGAGTGGACAGACAGTAGCATTAAACAAAAGGTGATTGGTGATAGGAGTGGTGAAGATGGAGCAGTTTAGTGAAAAAGAAAGGGATGAGGAATAGGGCAGGAAGAGAGCTTGCCTTGTAACATCTTTTTTTACCAACAATTCAAATGTGACAGACACTTTTTTTGTGAGATTCATGCTTTGCTCCTTCTTTCAAAACTAGCACCGTGCAAGGCTGTTGGGCTCTCTGTCTCTCCTAATCATTTTCATTTTGCTATCATATGTAGGTTGAGCAGCAGATACACGTGGTATCTGCAAGTTAGGGCTTTTCAGATGGCTAGACCTACAAACTCCCAAAGGATGATTTTAAAGGACGTTCATTCAGTTACTAGCAGCATTGTCTTACTCCCTTCAGTCAAATGAATGTAGTTCTAGGGTAGTTGTTCTATACAGTCAAGGGACTGTAGAATCTAGGGACTCTATAGAGGCAAGGACTCTATTTTCAAATAGCATAAATTAATGTGAATTTTTGTAGTCATGGGCAGTTTGAAATAAAAGAGTAGTATATTTTGTGCATTTTAGACTACAATAGCTATTTTAGTATTTTTCAGGAAGTGCTGTCACAAAACACAGGTTTGCTTCTTGTTTAATCTGTTAGTAAAAGAAAAATCATTTTTAGAATGATTTATGAGAATGTGTTTTTTCAAAGTGATTACCTGAGCAGTAGATCTGTGTTTTCACTTAATTCTGTGCTAGAAATGTAAAGGAGAGCATGGATGGACAGGAATTTTTATCTAATTTCCTTCATAACAAGAAAATACTTAGTATTAAAAAAAATGTAGGTAGTTTTGGAAAAGTCCGTTTGGAAATCTGATGGAAAAATTTGTTGTTTGTCATTATGGAGAACTACTTCTGGTGAGAGAAATGTTTTTTTTTTTTTTACTTCAAACCAGTCCAGGCTTATGACATGCCAATTTAATTATGGTCAGGCAGTGACAGGAAAACATATCACACGTAACTGCTATATAAGCCAGAAGATGAAAATGTGTTTACATTTTTTAAAAAAATACTTTCTGTGATTTGGCATACTTAGTTTATACCTGTGAGGGTCTTGATGTTTTAGTATAGGGGTGAAAATATAGTGCATCTTTCTTCAGAGGATTGGTGGAGGTGCCCAAATTAGCAGTGAAACCACCCATAATGTTTGAGAGGTCATTGGGTCCTTTTACAGGTGGGTTTAAGTCCACACACGTGATTCTAATAACCATGTCTGAAGGTATTGTAGGAGTATAGTGTCTCTAAATGCTTTTTAACCTAAGCTGTTTGATTAGGTGGCCTAAAACTGGCCCACAGAACATTATCATTCCAGTGTACAGGAAAGGCAGGCAATCCATGGTGAGCAAATACCCAAATACTGCTGGGCAGGGAGGGACACCCTATAACTCTAAATGAGACTCACCAACTCAACTTCAAAAATATATTTTATTTTAAGCTTTAGTGAGAGGTGCATATTTATTTGTTTTTGTTCCATCCCTCAGCTAGCAATGAGCAATGCAGAACACTGCATGCAGCTTTTGCATAAGCTAATCAAGAAATCTATCCTTGAGTCTCTCATTTAAATTGCATGAAAACTGGAGTGAGAAAGCATTGGGGAAGACAAGGCAGAAATGTTCAGCTGAAAATGAACCCAACTTATAAACAAGACAAATTAAATACTACAGTTGTATGCCCAAAACAAAATAGTGAAATGGTTAAGGTTTTTGTATAATCCTATATTTTTCACTACATGTACTCTGACAGCTAAGTGGGAAAAAAATTGATACTGTGATTGTGTGAATTGAAAAAGAGGAACTCTTCCTTCTCCTCATGGTACAGAATTATGTGGAAAATGGTTGTTCTACCTGCTTTTTCAGCATCATCTGTTATAAAAGGGGTGAGGACTGGAAGGGGTGAGAACTGAGAAATTTTTGACTGAATCTGGATTTGTCCTGCAAAAGCTTTGTGTATTTGCTTTGTGTATTTAAAAAATCAATCACTTTACATTTAAAAGAATTCCTAACCAGTAGGAATATGTTGGTACTACAACAAATCAAGAACAGGTCTGAACATATAGTCACAGGCATTTGTTTCCTGTGGGGAATTCCTCCCCATTTGAACTCCACACAAATGCAACTGTAGTAGGTACTATCCATAGTACCAAAAGCCAAAAGGAAGAGCTGCAATAACTGGCCGCAATTTTGCACAGAAAACAGTGTGCAGGACTGAGGTGTGGACTTCAGGATCCCGAGGGTACTGCTAATTCTTGCTATCCCTGCCAACCTTCCCTGGGCTCCACCCATCATGCTCAGACCTAGGCCATCTCTCCAGCAGGGCCCCTTTAAGCCCCCAGGGCCATCAGTCCCTGCCCCAGTGATGCCACATCAGGACCAGCCTCCATCTCCCCAAAGCCATGCCCTGCTGTCCTCAGGGTGGTGCCTGATGTCTGGGGCTGAGGCTACCAACACTGCCTTTTTAAAACATAAGTTGTTGTTGGACTATGTGTTATTGTGATAAACCCTGGCGGTGTGCACAATCAGTTGAACACTTCATCAAAACAATTTCTTTGATTATTTTAGTTATATTTATATCCTTTGACAGCAGAATAGGTCAAAATATAGATCAATGTTTTCTCTCTTGCAGGAAGACACTATTTAAATTTAAAACTAGACACATTCAATTCTATTATGTCATAGTTTGCCCTATCCAAAACAAAAAATTTAAGATTATTTAAATTGTTGGATGAAAATCTCTTTCTTTGTAGAGATGCCACACTCTATCAGAATTTTAGCACTGTGATTAAATTCTGATCCTTCAGCCTGATCCATGAGACCAAGCTACAAGCTGTTGAAGTATTGCCAATGGTGGCAACTAAAAACTTGCACGTTTTTAGTCTTATACTGGTACAATTAATTATATTTCTTTTTCTGCACAGCTTTGAATAAATGTTTATACCTTTATGATAATAATATTTCTATTGGAACTGAAACTTTTCTTCTATTTTCATTAATGAACAATCCTGAGATAATTTTTCCTTAATTGATGGGGTCAAATTTCTGCTAATAAGATACAATTTCACACCATGCTTTGTATGTCTCTGGGAGAGTTATGAGTAGGCACTATATTGAATCTATACATAAAGTTGTAAGAATGGTCACTGAGTGGATGTTCACATATACTGATAAGATTGTAAAGCAGGTAGATTGATAAATGTTTTGCAGGACAGCAAGCAAACTTCCTTGAAAAATTTTCAGTCACTCATATATCAGATGGCATAAGAGGAGATTGTTCTTTCTAATAGCTAGAACAGACTTTGAAGGTCAAAGCTCTGCATGGGGAAATTAATTTTGTGTTACAGTTGCTGTATCAAGCAGTTGTGATGGGAGTGAGTCACCTCAGTCATACTAGGGCACAATGTGAGGAGTTAAAGGGCAACAGTTATGCTCAACGTGATTCAGCAGAGAGAGACAGAGGACTTCTGGTGAGAAAAGAGGGGCCTCTGCTGCTCTTCATTTCATCTTCTGCTTTTTAAAAGTTATTGTAAATTTAGTTACTGGAAAAATGTCTCCCATTGCACTAACCTTTTCCTTCTACTTCCTGCTCCCTTGCCCCCATTATTGACTGAACAACAATGGCTCTGCACAACTGCATTTGCTGGGAGCTGTTCATGCTTTGCCAGAGCTTGTTAGTATGCATGTGAAAGTTAACTAGAAGTGTAGCATAGCCAGGAAGCACATAGCTGGCTCCAGCAGGAGCTGAAGGTAAATTCAATTATTAATTTTTTATTTAGAAAATATTTAGTTTACCCACTTCAGTTCAATGGGGAATAAAGAATGCAACAAGGAAAACTTTGAAGCAAGTGGATTTAAGACTATAAAATTAATATTTAAACATGAGGCTATGAGGACAAACAATAGATATGCACTATAGATATGCTTACCTCTCGTTTTCTTTTAAGCATATCATGAGATGTTTTCTAACTAAACAGACACTGGAAGGGAAGCGATGTCTTTCCACTGAAAATCAGTATATTTTAAAATTTAGGATTAGTTAAGCAAATTAATAAGCCTCTGTCACTATTCCAACTCCAGAAAGAATGCAAGGAGAAGCCTTTTCCAACTGCATGTAACTCTCAGATCCAGAGACATCTGTTTTTGTCAGGCGAGAGAGGCATTTCCCAAAAAGGTTCACAATTTACATTTTTCAGTTAGGTACTTGAAGCTGAGCAAAATGAATCTGGGGGAATGAGGGATGGGAAGACTACGCATACAACACAGCAACAGTGGGAATGTTATGCATTGTTCCATTTGAGCTAGTCTGACTGGCAGACTATAAAATGTTCGAAGCCGTTAGTATATGTCCATGCTATGACTAAATTAAGATGGGGTAACACCAATGTGGTTGGTTTTTCTGTTGGTTTTTTAGTGTTTTGTGTGTGTTCTGATTTTGTTTGGCTTTTTCTAGGAAATAAGTTCCCAGACAGTAATGGTGTAAATGCCATTAACTGTGTGAGCTAGTACTACATGAATTAATATTTGTGCTAGCTACATAAACTTCTGTGAAATGTGAGGTGAGGTTTATCACACAGTTACCAATCTCAGTAACTCTGAGTGCAGCTTGGGCAGGTGCCTTTGTATAGGTATTTGCAGGAGATCTGTTGGTATCTACCTGCCTGGCAAGAGAGAGGGCACTTGCTAAGGTTGCAAGAGAATGGTGTTTTACTCTGGCAGTTTGGTGATAAAAAGGTGTAGGTGGAAAGTTGCGGTGCTGTGGGAAGCAGGAGCGAAGGAAAGCCTGATCCTTGAGCCTGATCCATGAGACAAAGCTACAAGCTGTTGAAGTATTGCCAATGGTGGCAACTACTTGTTTCATTGAAGGGAGAATTTGTGTTCTGTCAAAGAATATTTGTGATTTCCCTGAACGTCATAAATACCATATTTATATTTTCTCCTTCTAACAAAATAGTTGTCATTTATGTTGGAAAAATGATATTTTTAAAGTATTTTGCTTTGCTTGACTTTTTTCACCTTCAGGAAAGTAATACTCAAAGTTGCTTAGAAAAGGTATGAAGAGAGTCGATTGTCAAACACTGCTTTGAGTAATTCACCATTTACCTTTCAAATGTAAAATTCAGCTTTCAGGATCCTGGTTTTTTTGTGATTCATTTATGATCTATGACAGTCATCTCAAAGATAACATTTGTGAGATTGTTACATTGGCATCTTTCTTGTAATAAACATTTGTAGAGCAATTGAAATTTGGTAGGTGAGTAGTGCTTCAAAATATTGAAACTGTTTACTGTGGGATATGACAAAAGAATCATTTTAGCCTCAACAGAATGAAGTAAAAGCAAAGTTCTTATCAAACACATGTATTAGTTTTCTTAATTCCATTCTCTCTTCTGAAGGGATTGAACAAAATAAAGTGTTCAGGAACAGCTTGTTTCCTCCCCATTCATTTATAAATTTTGAGTTTTCAGCAATATTGAAATGTGAGCTGTAGAACTGCTATGTCCAGATCTATTTCCAGAATCCAACCAGAAGTGTAGCTGGTTCTACAAACACCAAGATCCATGCAACACAATTTTGAGCTTATTTTCTTGATACTGAATCAGTTATCCATGTGTATTTCTGCATTTATAACATCAGCTATAGTTTTGGATAGAAACATTTATATCAAACGTATTATTCAATTGAAAATTATTTTTGACAAAAATACTAATAGATTAACATTTTCCATAAAGCTTGCTAATTCTGTAGAAGTTATTAAGAAATGACTCTCTTTGACTTGAAACTAAAGATAGAAAGTCAGCACTTCATATAACATAATGCAGTAAGTGGCACTTAAAAGTAATGTTTTCTATGTTGCTATCTGAACTGTATTTTCTGTGATGCACACAGCCCTGGACTCCTATAATACACTTTCCCTCTTAGTGGAAAATATCTTAATTAGTAGCAAGGTGAATTATTTGAAGTTTGGATGTTGAGAGGAAAATAAACTGAGGACTTCTGAAATTCTGAAGCAATTTTTCCAAATTAGAATATTTCTGACTATAATTTCAATGAAATTAGGAAAAAAAAAAAAAAAAAAGCTGTTTTGCTTAGGATCCATGTAGTTCAATCATGCTGTTATAAATGTGTTGTGCAATTACATCAATACATTTCAGTCTGTCACACAAATAGATAAGAAAAAATAAACTATGGAGCAGAAGAACGTTCTCTACTTTGTATGTATTTCCCTATGGAAAAGCTAGTGATGTATAACGTATGTGGTGGCTTATTAGGGAAAATCCCTTCCTCAGGTCTGGCAGGTGGAGAGCTGAAGAGCTATGCATTTGTTTGCAATAGTAGACAATAACAAGGAGAGTTAAAATCAAATCCTAATGGACCTGACAGAAAAGAACAGAAGGATTAATTATTTTGCTCTGCCTAATGCACCTTTGAGGCTTGCTGTAAAACTTAATTAATTGTTTATGAAGCACTTTGACAGCATCATATGAAATAAGTTTGAGACCTATTGGTGGTAGTTTTTTCTTATAAAAATATATTATATTCTACTACTACATAATCTTTCTCAGTGAAATAAAGTAATACTAAATTTGATTTTTATTATGTTTCTGTTATATTGTAATTATTTTTTCTAATTATATATGTTCAGTACATAAGCAAGGAGTTGCTTTGTAATTAATTACCATTGCTATTTCCACAGATTAAAAAGTACTGGTATAGAAGTCATATGCTGGAGGAGAATATGTGCTAAAAGTTGAGCAAAACGCTTATTCAATACACAAGAATGATCAGCACAGAGCGAACACTGCTGTCTCAAGCATTTATATATCAAGTTATAAACATTCTTTGACTTTACAACTCAGAAAGTTAAAGCATCAAAGAGTGTTTCTTCTTATAGGCACAAAGATTCTTTTAAATGGATACAATCTAAAACACTTCAGCACAAGCTTAACTATTAAGTCAGCAGAAATACTGATATTTAGAAATGAAAGCATGATTATGTGCAAATTTCTATGGAAATAATAATACAATGCAGCAGCACTCACTGGGAATGAGAATGCCAGGGAATTGGGTCTGTTAATTGTGATGTAACACTCTAATATTTCTCTGGGTGCTAGCATTTTTGGACTTGGGGGTAAACAACTTAGAGATGCTTTAAGATCATGTTTTTTTTCAGGCGGACTTTTTGGGTTTTGTGCTTCTCTGAAATTGTGTTT